>VXBB01012971.1:342361-360270 GCA_013399915.1 Illadopsis cleaveri
TTCTCTGACTGCCTCCTCTTGGATAACGGGGGGACTATTCTGTTCCCTGACACCATCAAGGAACCCGGGAGGACAGTTGTCCTGAAGGCAAGTTGTCTTCTCACTGAAGACTGAGGCAAAGAAGGCATTAAGTACTTCTGCCTTCTCCTCATCAGCAGTTACTAAGTTCCCTCCCTTATCCAATAGGGAGCAAAGGTTGGCCTTTCCTTTCCTTTTATCATTAATATATTTGTAGAAACATTTCTTATTGTCCTTTACAGAAGTCTCCATTTTAAGTTCAAACTGAGCTTTGGCCTCCCTAATTTTTTTACTGCATTCTCTAGCAGCCTTTTTAAATACTTCCTGAGGGACCTGACCCTCCTTCCAAGAATGATACCTCTTCTTTTTATTCCTGAGTTCATCCAAAACTCTTGCAGTTTCTTTTGCAGAATAGTAATAATATAGATTCCCTGGCTTAGCTGTGCACAGGGCTTAAGAAATTTCTTCAAGGATCTAAAGACCATTGGGTATAATTTGTTGTATACTCAGTTTCTTCTTTGGGTTCCATATTTCCATTCTGTTTAGCATACTGGTTTTCTTGTGTTGAACCAATTTCTATAAAGAAACAGATCTGAATCACTTGGCAAGACCATTTGTATGTCAGGACAAGGAATGCAGATCACCTTTGAAAAGCTAGAAATGGTTACATGAAATGCAGTAAAGTAAAAATACAATGATGAAAAAAATAAGGTAGAAACTATGTTTTCTAATCCAAATTAGATGTCTAATTGTGGATTAGAAAAACGTAAAATTCTTTCTCCTCTAACAAGCAATAATAGACAGGCACAGGTAGAAGAAAACTTGTCTGCCCCAGAGATGGTTATCAAAGTACAAATCTTAGAATGAGTCACCTTTTGAAGATGTTTACTGTGCGACTGCCCCAGGCACAGGTGCTTCATTCTTGATATCTAAAGACAGAAAAATCTCTTCCTACACAGAACACTATGAAATAGTGACTTGGGAGCTGGACTGCCTGGCATACAAGGACAGGTGTGTATGAATTTGCAGCTCATCAACAGCAGGTATTATTGGCTTTTTACATGTTATGAGTTAATGTAACTCACAAAATTACTCAAGCTCGCTATTCTGTAAAATTTGGAAGGTATAATTAACCACGTGGTCTCTAATTATGAAAACAGATGTAACATTCTGCCAGTGTTAATGACACTGTTCAGTGTGACTCTTCCTGGCACTGACATACAATAACATGTAAATTTCTGCATCATTTAATGCAGCCATATCCATGAAACAGATCCTCTTACCCCTCTTATCAGTTTGAACCCCAGTCAGATGATTTTGTTTGCCATTAAGATCACCATCATGTCTTCCAGCTTTCTCTTAAGCAAAGCAATTCTTCTGAGGATATAGCTTGATATAGCACCATGCAGTCCTGAGATCTACCTCAACATAAGCTAAAAATGCAACTCTACTACTTTACCCTGAATCACAATTACTTTTCTTTTTTCCCTCATAGAGCTAGCATTTGCATGTTGAGTTAATGAACTTTAATTCAGATTATTTTTATGGGCCCAATATTGAGATCCTGCTGCCAATCTAAAATGTCCGTGTAACAGCTCGACTGGCATGACTAGAATTCTTCATAGAAGCAAGAATTTACTACAATGTGATCAGAGCCTCGTGAACTCCCTGTGAAAATAGTGATTGGCATCCCTCAGAGAAATCTCTCTTCTGTTTTATATGATCATCACTTTCTGAATGAAGCCATGTCTTCTAATCAGAAAAATCTGAAACTTGCTTCCACAAAACACAACAAGCAGTATCTATTTGCCTTGCTTAAGAATAATCTTCTCACAAAGACAATAAAGCCTTAAAAGATTTGCCAAATGACACTCTGTAATCTCTCTCCTTGGATAATTTGAAGGCTAGACCAGCCCTAAGCAATCTAGTCCAACCTTGATACTCACCATACTTTCAGCAAGAAGATGGATATTATCCTGAGGTCCCTTCCAGCCTGTATTACCTTATGATCCCACAAACATCTAGTCACAGGTCAAAATCAAAAGTGCAGAACATTTGTTTTTCTAATATGGCAAAACATACTTCTGGGTAGCTCTGGGGTCTGCTAGAAAGATATCCTCTGTTGCACACTTCTTTGAATCCTGCTTTAGATCCCATGTTTTGTGACCATGAAGGAATTTTCTTGGACTAAGGATGTCCATCTGTTCCATTTCCCTTTGTGCTATGAGGTCATATCATCAACAGCAAATCAACAATGTAGAGAATTGGAACAGAAATAAAAAAAATTACCATGTGTAAAGGATGGAATTTAGCAACCATTGTGGAAAAAATGGAAGGAACACCAAGAGAGGATATATCAGAGTGCAATACGCTGATATCCATTAGATTTACGAGTCACTGGGACCCCAGATACCCAAATCAAGAAACCAAGTACAGTGATTAAATCCTGACAAGGCACACAGCTGGTACAGAATAGAGAAGTCAACTGCCAGATGAAGTCAGAACAGTCAGTAAGATTTCCAAGGTGCCAGTCAAGTTGTGGAGTTTATTCTCAGTACATCACACAACACTTTGAGCACCATGACTCTGTATAGGAAAAAAACAATTAAAATATTTGTTTATTTTTTCTAGCCATTGTTCTCAGACACTTCTCAGAATTCTATTGTGTTCAGTCATTTAAATTATGTTCTCTTTTCTTGTTTTTAGTATGAAACTTTCTCCAGCTACAGGAAAATTTCTCAATAATTAACTGTATTTTTCAGTCCAGGAAATCAGTCTGTCGGAGTAATTTTATACTATACTTTTTCTGTCAATGGCTACTCTGGATTTAGTATCAGAAAATTTCATCTCTACTGCACATCTACTCCTCTGGGTCATTGCTTTACAAAATGAACAGAATTGCTTTACCAGTCATTCCCACCTCTGACCATTTATTTAAAACATTTTCTCTCTCTTGGAGTTCCAAACCAGTAGGTCAGTACAGTAATGTATTCACCAAATTTGTAGGTGTATTTCAAAAAGCATTTTTACTCCTGCAATTTGAAACTAGGAAATAGGCTTTCATTTGCCTTCTCTAATAGAAATTGCTTAGCTAACAGCCTGCATAGTACTTAAAATTCAGTTGTAAGTTAATGCGTGAACAGATTCTGTCTATGACTTTCTTTTATCAGCCTTCTGCTTCTTCTTTTTAGAAAAAAGTCAAATACTGACTATAATCTGATTTTTTACATAAACATTCTGACATAATTAAATTACTGTTTACTAGACAGTACCCTGGGACTGTCACTGATTAGTGCATCTGATGTATTGATAACTGCAGAATTCTAGCTTAAATGTGCACTGTTACTTGACATTTCTTTAATTCACTTTCAAAATTTAGATGAAATGTAAGACTCTTTATTCCATCAGTTCCACAATCTGTTTCCAAATGTACATGTATAAAGATGTACCTTTTTTGGAACCAATTTTAACCTATACACTTGAAGCATTCCCTTTTGGTGATAAAGAGAAAATAAATATAAAGCAAAGGATGGTTTGAACAAAATTTTCCATCTTAAAGCACCTGGTGAAGTTGACCTGAGTTTATGATGTCAGAGTTCCAGTAAAGACTTGCATGATTTCAAAGAGGTTTTCTATATATGTACGTATGTACAGACCAAATGGCAAGTTTCTTTTGGCCCCTTACTAACTGAACTTCTTCATGATTTATTCTTCTGCATTTCTCATCAACTGAACTCGTGTATATTTCAACTGCATAAGTTGTGAAATAGATTTGGCAGGAGATTAATGTGACAAGTGTCACTCACAGGCTTGCTTAAGGAGCTATCGTCTCTACAAAGGTAGCAAACAGTACAAAGTAGTCCCTAGACATTAAATTTCCTTGCTGATTTACCCACTCAGGCACTGAATATATCAGTAAAGCAAGTGTCTCAAAGGTAATAAGTGCCACTTGTATTCTCACCATACAAAGTGTGTTGACTGCAAAGCAGCTATTGGTTCTATTTTCCGTCAGACTTAACATAAGTCTATTAACTTAAATAAATATATATTTTGTGTATTTTTTTAAAAAAAACCTGTACAACAGTACAAGAAAGGAGTTATAATTTTTATGATCTATCATATAGGTTTGTACTTTATTTTACAGCTTCTGGTGACCATGAATTTTCCCATATTCATCTTATCACAACACATGAAAAAAGGTGCTTGAGAGTTTTGACTTCAGCTGACCATGACACCTGATTTTCAAAACTACTTTGTATCCTTTAAAAGCTAAAAAAACCTCTCACTTTTCTGGCAGGAATGTTGGTTTTTGTTGTAATTGAGCCACAATACCATGTAAAACCAGCAGTTTCTTAAAACATAAGCACATTAAATGGAAAACAAGAAGTACAGTTTTACTTGCCTGAAAAATGATAAATAGTGTTGCTTTAAACTGTAAGACAAGCCATAAGACAAATTGCTAGGATAGTACATAAAACAAACCACAATCAGAAAAAAATAAACCCAGAAGTGGTCTGAATATACACAATTCTTGTTACTTTTTTTATTCTTTTTTTTTTTCTGCATCTCATTCTGAGTATATATGTTTGGTTTTAACCTGAAAAAGGGTAGATTAAAATGGTACATTAATGAGAAATTCTGTACTGTGAGGTGAGGCCCTGGAATCACTTGGCCATGGGATAGGTTGACATCCCATCCCTGGAAGTGTCCAAGGCTAGGCTGGATGGAGGTCTGAGAAACCCAGTCTAGTGGAAGGTGTCCCTGTCAAAGGCAGGGAAGGTGAAGCTAGATGACCCCTTAAGTGCCTTCTGAAAAAAAGGGTTTTATGATACAGTGATTCTATATGTTTTGTAGGGCTGAGTATAAAGTATAAACAATACTCACTTTTTCTCCAACTCAGGTTCCAGGAGATAAGAGTTACTAATAAACCCCAAAAAATTCTCATTTCTGGACAGAATTTCTCAATATTTGTGTATAAAAATCACCTATCCTTTTAGTAGAAGAAAAGTTACATCATCTATTTACTTTGCAAATATTTTTTGCAGCTTGTGGAAAAAGGGAGACAAGAAAAATACATGAAGCATTTGACACCTTTGTGAACCCATTTCTTTACCTTTCCAGAGCCTTAATCTACTTAGGCATAGACCTATTCAAAAACAAATGAAGGGTACATCTGAAATAACTTTGCAATCAAATTTATCCTTGAACCTTGGTCTCCTTTTCTGTGTTAATTGGTGTGGATAAAATACTGCAGAAGGCAAGTTTTACTGTCCTCTGACATGGTCTTGCAACAACATGCCAGCAAAGCTTTATGTCCTCAAATACCATCACAAACCTTCATTTTCACATTTAAAAGTACACCACTCTAGAGAGCTGTGCTAACTGTGAATTAAAAACAAACAAAAAAAAAACAAGTAAAAAGTGGGGATTTAGTTCTAAATTCTGTACTTCAGGCTCATGGGAGATGCAAAAGCAAATCTTATACAAGGTGGATATGTCCAGTCTTTCTGTGAGGCAACACCCTTGGGCACGTGGACAGAACTCATCTCTACCAGCTTTGGCTCCAGAGCTTATTGTCCAAGGTAGAGGTACTTCATAGTGTAGACCTTCTGAAAACAGGGCAGGAATCCACTGATCAACCTTCCCAGCAGGGCTGGACACCCACACAACAGGAAGGGTACTGGTAGTATGTGCAGGAGAGTGATGAAGTTTCTTTTAATATATTTCATTATTGTTTCTAATATTCACTTTGTAGATCCCTTCCTACTTTCTCAGAGACTACCAATGGTCTGGAAAAGTTCAAGATCACTTTCAATCGGCAGAGATAAGAGGCAAAACAGCAGAATACCCCTTGGCAGATATGAGGCCAAAGTGATGGGCTTCACATCATAACCCCACCTTATGAGATCCTGTGTTTTGTCCCCCATATGAGAAACTTTCAGCGAATCACAGGCTGGGGTGACCAGCTGGGACCATCACAGAGGGTCCCAAGTTGGGAAAACTCATGCAGTACAGCATGGCAAGTGGGAGATATGTGGGTTTACATCAGTATGCTAAGATTCATATCTGTAATTCTCACTATTACTTGTGTAGCCTTGTGGCATGCCTAGAGATTACAGATTTAAAAGCATTTAAAACACATGAGATTAAAACTAACCAAGAAGGGGTTTTAAGTTACTTTGTTTTGACATAATGTATAAAGGGATCATAGACTGGCCTTGTTTTTCTGTGGATTTGAGATTTAATGTTACTTACTCCTAAGGGAGTATATTTAATGCATTGACACTATTCTGCAGCCACCTGTGAGTTACTGATTAGACAGAATATGTAAGAAACAAAAGGTATCTTTGGGAAAATAGAGGAAAAGAAAATGTCACCGAAACACTATTGTGTATTCCCTTGGGAAACCTTAATTTAAGGTAATAACACTTCAAGAGTGAGCAATGCTTTTCTAATTGCTTGTATTATCTCCTTACCAGTGTTTCACAACAGGTAGTAGATAGATTGTAACTGGCAAATCTCTAAAGACTTTAGACAGAAGCATAAACACACAAGAAAAAAAATATAATTTCAGTGATTACCTTCCAAGCCTTTAATAAAAGGAGTTAAGGCCTGATTTAAAAGCCTCCCTTCTGATGGTAATAGCCTATTTGTCAGATGTTATTATACAGTGATGATAGTCATTGTGCAGTAAAATGCTTAGCATTTAGCATTGAATGCTGATTTTTTTTACAATTTTTTTTTCTCTCTAGATGTTTATATCATGGCAAGCAGTGAAGAGATCAGCCTGAAGACTGACTCTCTAACCCCAAATGCATCAAGACTTACAACAAATTTTGGAACTGTATACTAACTTATATGTCGAAAGGAAAACTATTGCATGTCAACAAATAAGAAATATGTCTAATTTGTATACTGAAAGGAAAGCTATTGCACATTAACAAATAAGAAATATGTCTAAGTGCCAATGTGATATTATTTTTAAATTGAAAAGAATTTATATTCACTCTAAATAAACACTGAACCAAGGTTTAACCCATTACAGACGTCACCTTTGAGTTGAAACAGTCTCTTCCTTTTGACTGAAGTGGGATTTTCATTAATGGACAGATTTCTCTGTAAATTCTAGCCCTCAGGTTCTGTCTTTTAGAATACTATATTCTCTCTGTCTTTCACAGAGTTTTATTACATGACTTTATGAATGAGTCAGATCTTGGACTCTACTTATTTTACTTCCGTTACAGAATATATGGTCTGCAAATCCAATCTCTAGTGAATATATGTTACAGGAAAATTACTATTAGCCTTCTCTGAGGAGGCAGTGCAATTGTCTTTAAAATCTCAGTGATTTTTTCCACAAAAATTTACATTAAATTAGAGAGATTATGAACTAATAGTGATAAAAGAAGACTAAAAAGATTGTTTTAGTATACAGAAACTGAAATCCTTCTTTATTTACTTTTATTTTATTTACAATGAATTCTTGTATATGGTCTTTATCTAAACCAGCAAAGTTAACAAATAAGTGTGATAGCAATAAGTGTTCTGGAAAAAACCTTCAGATTATATTTTCCATAATCAACTGTTACTGTATAAATAACACTGTATAAATAAGATACTTGATATTCAGTTCATGCAATGCAGTAGACACTTCACATCATTTACTTAGGGCAAGAAAAAGATTTCTTTCTTTTCCAAAAAATAATCAGTCTGAAGTATGTCAAATTTCCTGTGAAAAGCACTAACATTTTCTCTAGGAATGACAAGACATGCATATAATTGACAACAGATTCATGCAAAGAATATGGGAATGTGCTCATTGCACAGAAATAATAAACTGGGGAAAAAAATAAGGAAAAACACTGAACCATTGCGAAAATTCAGTAGAGATCCCCTGTTGTACTCTTGAGTGGTTATGATCACCTGGATAAAAATTTTTCATTTTATTAAAAAAAAATCTTTAGAAGTATATTATATTTATTTAATTACCTCTCCTAAATTTTTCAAGAAATTGCTAGCTTATAATTATTCAAAATGTAAAGCACTATTAATATCAGATAAAATGTTTCATGATTTTACTACTATAGAATATACTGGTTCATTAACATGTTATCCTGAATGAGTTTTCTTCCATCATTATTTCTAATTTAGTCTACAGTAATTTACAGTAACAGACTAGTTTGCTATCAAGGAATAGAAGTGCACCCAAAAGCCATGTTAGGACTGGTTGCTGAATATAGGGAGTCAGTGTTTTGGTGACTTTTCTTGATAAGAAAGGACCTTCTGCTGTTGCACTGACAGCAGAGAGAGTAGTATCTGACAGACTTCTGTTCCTATGTGAACAACTTCCCAATAAACTAAGTTCCCCTTAAAAATATATCCAGATAAATGGATAACAAACAAAAAGATTATTACTGCCAAAATAGTTTATCAGATCAAGCAGAAAATTCCTCAAAATTTCACAATAAATTTCCTTAATTCCACAACAAATTCAGCATTACATACAACACTTAAATGTAATATGTATCTGGTTTTGTCCTGAACCAGAAAGAAAGTGTACTGTATCACCTTCAAAACAAACATTTACTAAAGCTGCAGATATGTTGCTGAATATGTCCCACATGGGGTCCCTGGTCAAGAGGGATTACACAGGCTTGTGTCCACTCTCCTCATGGTGTGTCCCATCTACATCAGATTGGCTGCATCAAATCCTCGTAGGTTTCAACTTTGGGTCTCCTGGCTCTGTACTGCACTTTGGTTGCCACAGTACAAAACTGGATGAGGATGAGGGAGAGTGGATGTTATTCTCAGTTCAAGTGTTTTAAACAGTTTGAGGACTGTGCTGTGGCCTAATAGACCTTTTTTTTTTTCTGAGAACAGGACAATGTGACTGTGTTGCATAAATAGCACACTGTCAGTAGGACAGGTAATGGCATCAGAAGGTCCAAAGCATTCTGGGATAGCACTGAAGGGCAGAGAATGCAAAAACCTGGGGCAATCTCATCACACTGCTTACTTGGAACAAGTCACACTTGCTACACTATCCAGGAGAAAAAGGCCTTAGTTTGTTCTAAACTGCCTTTTGAAGGCAATGGTCCTCACTGAATATGCTATAAACCAACTCCATTTTAGCACCAGAATCTGATGATTTGGGACCACCTCTTCAGTGCTGCCCTTTACTCTCTCTGTATGAACAAGTTATCTCAAAAACATGAGACGTTTTGAAAAACTAATAATTTATGTTAAGCACTTAATAGAAATAGTGCAATTTGAAAATCTGGCTTTAATTCACATGAAGTCTGCCACAGTTTCATTAACTATAATGTTCTGATAATATTATCACTTACTCACTGCATCAAAATAACACAAGGATTGTCTAGAAATTATTGCAAAATAGCTTTGTCTCAACTGAGGAAATACTCACTTTTCAGGAAACCCTTTAAGCAGTCACTTAAAACCTTTCCAGACAAAGGTTCACTAAAGTTTGGGAGATGGTCCTCAGGACATAACTCTGGTGCTTCAACGGATTTTAAGGTGAAAGAGAACATCTAATGATTGTGCTCTACAGACAGCAGCATCTGGATTTCTTTCTTAAGTATGACGAAAATATAAACAGAAATTCAAATCTGTATATAATCTCTTCACTAAATCAAATACTGTTATACTCCAAGAAAAAGATCCAGATTAAAGCATACTGACAAACATACTGTTAATTACTTTTGATTATATAATATTTTTTGGGAATATTCCCCTTTTATTTTTTTCGCTCTTGACACACTGTACATGATGTGTGAGTTGTTTATTGAAACAATAAAAAATACAACCTTTAATTTATTTTCTTCTGAACAAAAACAATTAATGCACTACACCTCCTGAAGAAAAGAAAATGGCATTATAATGTTGAATTTTCTGTTTCAAGAAACCTGATAACATGTCAAATATGCTACCCAAGAGGGTATTGGAAAAAAAATTTTGCACATGTGAGTGATGTTTAAAGAAAAAAAAAACAACTAATGACTGTTTAAAAGGCAGACTCATTCTGTTCTTGCTCATGGATTCATTATTGCAAACGTTACAGCCATAGTACTCTGCTCCATTGTTTTTTAATGTTTGATTTAATGTTAGTATATAAATCCCACTATCATCATCATAACATTACTTACTGAATTTGACAATGCTGCAGATTACAATGGAAAGCTTGGAAAATACAATGCAGACTGCACCAAGATAAAACCATCTTAAATTCACCAGGAACCATTTTTTTAATGTCTGAGAATGAAAGTTATACCATAGTCTACAGCTATTACTGAATTTCTCATGTTAGAGACTTTAATAGCAATCTCTCAAGGTTCTGAAATTGCAGCCTGAGATGTACACAGTTTTTCTCAACTTACTTTCATTCTTTAAGAACTTTTAATTACTTTTCTGTGAAGGCAAAAGCTACCATGGAGGCTTTATAATTATAGACACTCTCATGTCATTTTCCAGGCATTCTCTAGCCATTTGCAGTTTGTTCCTATGAATTACACAGAAGTTTTTTCAGCAAATCCACATGTAAAAACTGTAAAAAGTATTGATGAAGTAGTATTTCTTACCAGTTTTATACTACATTACACATTTTCCTAAATCCCTGGGTGAGAGCAATCCTCATTAAAGTTCTCAGCTATCCAAGACTAACTCCCCAATACTCAGAAAGATCTCTTTTTAAAAACTTTGTTCAATTCCCTGAAATGCTTTTGAACCATATTTTCTGTTGGGGCATAGACTTACATGGATTGGTTAACTATTACACATGTGGAAAAAAATTAATTTGCTTTCTAACACTGACTAAGAAAACAGCTGAAAAGACTGAAGCTGCACTTCCTGCCATGAGATATTTACTGTCTAAAAATGAAAAACCTCCAATTTATAAGCCCTTGTGACTCAATAGGTATCCATGTTGAGCAACAAGCATAATGAAAAAAGCTGCAGCCATATTTCCTCACCAGTCTGATAGATATTCTCTTGTACTGGGTAGAAATATGATTTTCAAGTTCTTTTACATCCTTTCGATTCCTTATCAAGCATATAAGTATTGTGGCTCCTTCAATGTAGAGGAACAGTATGATCGCAGGAGACAATGGATTTTAGTCTCTACTCTTGAGGCTTCTGTTGGATGGAAACTTGTGTGTGGCTAGGCAGAAAATCACAGTGCCCTCTACTGTTTTTCTGATCTGGATGAACAAGCATTTTGTGAAATACAAGTGCAGCATAGTCCAATTTCAACCACTGATACAAAGTAAAGTGCCAATTATATGCAGAACACACACAGTGAAACTTAATCTTCACGACATCTGATTATTATAATTGCAATATTAGAGTGCTGGGAAAGAGTTGCCTCTAGAATGGAGCAGTTGGATAAGATTCAGCTGTGTCTCAAGCTGAACCCAACCAACTCAGCTATATTTCTGCAATCTATATTCAGGCTGGCAGTATCTCTTCTGTTACATGATATAAGGCTTTGACCTATCTTGATGGAAAATTATCTGGATCCATTTATTTATCACTGCTCAGACAGACAGTGCCAAGGACATTTCTGAAAGAATGACACCCTCAGTGCTTTGGTACTCTCAACAGACGTAGGTGCTTCAGTCCATCAGATCTGCCCTGAAGTAAGCAGTGCATCCTCATAGCATCAATAAACAAGTTCAGTGCTTCTAAATGCTTTGTGTACACATGCTGGGAAATTCAGCATGTAAAAAATTGTGGGATTAGAAATGATGGGGTTATAATAGGAGTCAATAAAGTCATGAGTGGGACAAACAGCTAAGTAGGGATTGACTATTTGTTATTCTTTGAATGAAAGCATCACAGGCCACCAAAAAAAATAGATGTGATCTTCAAAAGAAGAAAAACGTGGACTTTTTCACATGGTGTAAGTAATCTGTGGAACTTCCTTCCATAAGACATTGTAAATGCTAAATGAGTTTTTAAGTTCAAGTGGGGACTGTGCAAGTTCATGGGAGAAATTTTCATCAGTAGTTACTGTCTTCAAACACATCAGATTTTTTTGTTCAGAAATTTCTTATGCTGCAAGTTCCTAAAGACTGGAAGACTATGATGAGAAAGTTTAACCACATTTTTTCCATTCCTATATTCTTTTTTAGATATACACGTTTGGTTAATATTAGATAGACAAGGCAGGATCTTTTGATATGGCTTCCTACAGTGATTTTATCTCCATCATGTCTTTATCATGAAAGCACTCCATAACTGTGAGTACAAATATTTGAGTTCTGTCTTAATGAAAGAAGGACAGTGGGTGAATTTGAGCAGTTGATAGACCCATTATCTATCCTTTTCCAAAGTCATTCCCTGGCTTTGTGCTCATTTCCTATGCATTAAATTTCTGGGCAAGGGTAATCCAAAGAAGTCAGAGTTAGGGAATGAAACCTTCTAATTGTCTACAAGGCAAATATGCTGCATTGCTGGGAAGCATAAACATAATCCAGCTGATGCCCTCTGACTTTGTGATTGTGGATTTGTTGCTGGCCCTAATTATATCTTAGGATAATTGGAGCTCTCCTAAATAATGACCCCAAGATCAAGTTTGAATCTATGGGTTGAAATACTGTATTACACATATTTCTTCCTTATTGGGATAGGTAAGAACAAACACAAGACTGTTTAATAAGAAAGGCAAGAATAAACACAACATTGTTTAACCTGGCACTGAGAGGCACTTGGATGTGAGTGCAGTATAAGAAACTATACCTTGTAGAGCAGAATTTCAGAAAAAAAGAGGGATGGGGTGCAGACAGAATAAGTGGCCTCCAGAGGTCATAACAGAAGTTTGTGTAAAAACAAGAAATAAATCTTTGACTTTCCAGTCCAATGCTTTTATTATAAAAGGATCATCACAAGAGGGAAGATCTCTCTGGTTTACACTGCATACTCTATTCCCAGCTGTGCCATATTCTCACGACAGCAGCTATCAACCGTTACAAAGCAACTTAAGACCCTTTTATTACAGCCTTTCATAGACATAAAGCTGAATCAAGATCTTGATTGCCAGTCTGCCTCTGTTTAATAGCTCCACAGGGCAAATTTATGAATGCTACTATCTTAACATCCGCTTTGTTTGTATCATTTAATTATAGCCCTGTCCCTAAGATTAAAAATGAGTACCACTGGGGAGAACTGATGCTCCATGTTTAGTGCATATACAGAACTGTAACCTCTCAGATTTTTTTTTCCAGTGATTTTTGGCAAATACAAGAAGTACAACTGCAATCTAGTCATTCAAGACAAAACTTTAGAATTCTGAATTCTAGCTCTGTCCTTAATCTCCTTTTTAGGAGTAACTCTCCATCTCTCATCAGAGTTACAAGGACAAATGTTCTTCTTAAAGTAGATGAAAATCTGTGCAGGAAATTCACTGTATGGGCTGAAAAACTTACTAGGGACTATCCTTTTGATTCACTCTGCAATTTTTCAGCACATGGAGAACATTTCGTGCTGAGTTGTGGTACCCTAGTCATAATGGAACAAATGTTCCACAGTCACACCTACAGGTAGATTGCTCAGTGCAGGTTTAGCATTGTATAGACCTCTCCAAAATATTCTACACAGGTTTTTTGGGGGCATTATACTGAGGTTTAGATATCAGTTATCTGGATGTCTACATCTAAGGTAGACATCCTACTCTTTTGTTCCTGATCAATGAAATGGAATGGGCACTTTTAGGACACAATCCATATGATACTTTTAATCATGTCTAAGTTAGAATGAGATGAACCAGTGATCCTGAGTGGTTTCCTGGAAAGCAACAAAAATTAACCATTTTGATATTGACATTTACACTGGCAATGTCCATATTTCTCAGTGGAATTCTACCTTTCACTATGTGTATTTAATGGACCACAGTCCTTCAGTGGCAACTCGAATGTTTAAGTTCTCAATTTCTCACTATTCTTTGCTTTCTGCTCTGCTGTACATCCTTTTCTGTACTTTCTGATATAGGAAGCATTTCCTATTTTCCTGTAGGGAAATTGAGACTAGTGAAAAAATATTTCCTCTCTTAAGGTGAGTTAGTGTATGCAAGACAACAAGGAGTTATCTGGTAGCAGCACAAAAGAAAATGTATCACTACATATCTATCAACAGCTTGTGAATCAACAGCATCTATGCATAAGGCTGTGATTCAACCACAGAAGTAAAAGAAGCTTTAGCACCCCTGGTGCTGGATATAATATTCCATCCCAGAAAACACTGATGTGATATCAACCCTTTTTCTAATAATTTGAACACAGCACTATTGCCTCAGTTCAAAACTTTTTATGGGCTCATTTCTAGGAGGAAAAGATTGATCTGTAGTAATGAATGAGAATATCAAGAAAAAAAATCATTTTTCTGGAGCTCTGTGCAGTTGTCATTTCAGAACTTCAGATCAGCATGAAATCTCCTCTATCTATTTATAAAACTGTGGCCATCACTCACCTCTAGGAACATCACTGTAAACTTCAGATATAAATGGCCAAATCTCCTCAGCAGTAACTAACACCTTCTGCAGTTCTGAGTGTCTGTATAGATTTCAAAGTATAAAAATTCTCAGAGGGTGTGATTTTTAAGTCCCACATTGAACAGGACAAGAAGAGAACCCATGTCCTTATTTCTACTGCCTCTCTTCCTTCAAAAGTCAGTTGTCTGCATTGGCAATGTCACCACTGTTATTTAGAGTTTATTGTGAAAGAATTCAAGATGTCAATCGACATCACTTCTATTTAATTTTAAAGGCATATTTGTTTGCAGACATTATGGATATTAGTGCTGTTGAAAAGTCCTTGTAATTTTTGATAATCCACGTCTTCTTGCTTGACTTGTAAAGTTTTTAATTAGACATTAGTTAGTCATTGGTTATGATTCATTTATTCTGTCCTTATCTCTGTAGACCACTTATCACCTTTCTTCCCTCTATAAATAGTAACATCCCAGACTAAAATAGATACCAAGTGGGATGAACTGCCCTCTGCAGTGCTAATTCTAGTTAAACTTCATGGATTTCCTCTTGGATTACAGAAACTATTTGTCTCTTGCCTTAACTGACATAACATGACTGTAAAAGGTACATTTGGGAGACTAAGAGGAAGCTGCCACTGCCTCTTGCTGAATTTTATATGCTTTGTGCCATGACTGTACACCACATAATCCAAAATACCCAAGGTGAAAAGAGAGCTTCCCTATGAATCCTGCTGGGATGCAGAGTAGGGGAGGTTCTTAAATTGAAGTAAGGAGTCAAAAAACTTCTCTCCCTCCAAACTACAGATGCCAAAGGCACTAACTCAGAGGTGCCCAGTGTTCCTATTCTGAGTATTAGGGTTATTTGAACAATTTTAAACTTACACTTTATTCACTGATTATGACTTTTCCTTACATTATATTTGATAATATATTTCATACAAATTCCATTAGATACTCATGATCAATTTCCTAGATATTTGTAAGAAATGTCACAAATAGCTGTCAACAAACTGCTTTCATCTTTGAGATCTGTGATGGCTTGCATGACTAGAGTGCTGCAATGGAAGCATATGAGATCATTAGGAAGGATGGGCTAAGAAGATGAAGTAAAATAACCTGGAGTTACTGGTGGACAGTAATTTGGACACAGCCAGAAACATGCCCTTGCAGGACAGCCTGTCTTGGGCTGCCTCAGGCAGGGTATTGACAGCACGTAGAGGGAGGTGATTCTTCCCTTTATTCAGCAATGAAATAGTGTGTCCTCTTATGGGTTTCCCAGTACAAGAGGCACATGAACATACTGAAGACATTCCAATGAAAGGCAACAAAAAAAGATCAAGGGTCTGAAGCATTTCTCCTATGAGGAAAGACAGAGAGATGGCAATGTTTAGCCTAGAGGAGGGAAGGCTCATTGGGAAGATCTCAGTTCATGTAAATAACCACAAGGAGGGTGAGAGGAGGATGGAACACTCTTCTTAGCAGTGTCCTGTGACAGGACCAAAGGCAATGGTCACAGGAACATCTGAAACTCAAGAAAAATTTTTTCACTGTGAGGGTGATGATCACTAGCACAGACAGCTGGGAAGGTTGCTGAGTGTCCAACCTTGGTAACATTCCAAAATCATATGAATTTGCTTCTGGCCAAATGCTTGAGCAGAAGTCTTGATCTAGACTGCCCCCAGAGGTCCCATTCCAATCTCAGCTACTCTATGAGCTCATGAATGAATCTTCTGGAACAGTCCATGAATGGATATTTTATTTCATGTGGTATTTCACTGTGGTTGTAGCTCAGTGTGTTTTTTCTTTATACATTGTTAAATATTTCATGAAAACATTATAAATATTGCATGACAATTTCAGAGAGATTTCTCATGAGTGTTTCAGGAAATATCTTATGAGCATTGCTATGACATCTCATGAACATACTTATGTTTGAGGAAAAAATATATCAGCAAATATTTCATGAGTCTTTATAGAATACGATCCAAGTTTCTTATGAAAACTATGATATTTCAGAGATAGTTATGTTAAATACTTATTGACTACTTTAAACAAGAGGTTTTTTGAGGGAGGAGATTTGGTGTTTTGGTTTTATTTGTTTGTTTGTTTGGTTTGGTTTGGTTTGTGTTGTTTTGGTTTGGTTTTTCGAATAGGCTATTTATTTCTGAAAAAAATAAAGCACCAATGGACAAACGTTTTAATCTCCACAGGTATTTTTAGATGGCAGTTTAAATACAAAAAGTGACAGTGTAAATTCATCACTGCCATAACCATACACACAGTCAGAAGGAGTAAATATGTCTAGAAATTCAACTTGCATCCAGGCATGGAGTTTCCTAGAGTGGAACAATGTCTCCTTCGTGTATATTCTTTTCCACACCTATTACTAGTTTTATGATAAATCACATGCCACATAAATCACTGCTATGTGTATTTCATGTTTTCTTCATGGACACTTTATGGTAACTTGTGGTGTGATGCACTGTAGAAAAATGTACCTCTTGGTTGTGAAGTAATTTTCACACCATCTGATTTGAGGTGAATATGAGATACAATATGCAATATTTACCCAGAGTGATAGGCTGCCTGAGTTACCTTTCAGTGGTAGGCAGAAAGGAGGCAGCTACAACTGTTTTCATGTAAAGCAATCTTCAACACATGTAATTTGTGACTTACAATGTCTTGAGCTCTGCTGAATCAGCTCTTTATTCTTGCTCTGCTAAGCCCACAGAAACTCTGTTCCAGAGATACCTTACTCATGTCCTTTGAATCTCCTAGGAGGGAAAAAAACCCCAATTGTTTTTGCTTCCCCTAGCAACCTAGTCACAGCAGTTGGAAAACCATTAACACACCTTTGAGTACAAGACCAGTTACAACTCAGACCTGTGGTGCTGAAAAAGTAACAAGAAGTTACTATGCCCTACACATTTTATTTTACATCAAAAACGGTAAATATCACCCTAAGTTTTGGTATAACATATTCAGGTCTTCTTCCTTCCCTGTATTACAATAGCATAGAAACAGTAAGATAGTTTCCACTTTACTTACATTACATTCTGGAACTGTGCTGCCATGAGCCCGTTATGTACTATTTGAAATTGTTTGAAAAATGCATACAAGTTCTGTGCTCTGCTTTTAGAAAGTGCTTGGAAGTATACACTTGGCTGGTTCATGAAAAATGGTTTGTTGATTGACAGGAGTCACTCCCTGCCAGTCAACCTGAGTCACTGGAGGAACTCCCAAGCTAACAAAGAAATTTGACTGACATGATACTTTTGCAAACTGTGGTGAGGTTGTGGAGACTAGGTAAGAAGTCATATGTGCATCTGTGCATCTCTGCAGAAACTTCTTGTGCTAGAAGAGGTCACTGATACTAGTTGCCCCCCCCCCCC
>VXBB01012971.1:360371-474230 GCA_013399915.1 Illadopsis cleaveri
CACACCATTCAGACCAGAAATCATAGAATCATAGAATATTCTCAGTTGGAAGGGACCCAACAGGATCATGGAGTCCAACTCCTGACTCTGCACAGGACACACTAAGAGTCACAGAACACGCCTGAGTGCATTGCCCAAATGCTTCTTGTACTCTGGCAGGCTTTGTGCTGTGACCAATTCCCTGGGGAGCCTGTTCCAATGTCTAGCCACCGTATGGGTGAAAAGCTTTTGCTAATATCCAATCTAAGCCTCCTCTGTACAGTTTCATGCCATTTCCTTGAGTCTCGTTGATGGTCACAAGAATGAGAGAAGAAATCAGTGCCTGCCCCTCCTCTTCCCCTTGTGAAGAAGCTATAGTCTTCTATGAGGGGTTCCCTCAGTCTTCTGTTCTCCAGGATGAACAAGTCAAGTGACCTTAACCACTCCTTGCATGGTTTTCACTTAAGGCCTTTCACATTCTTCATTTCTGTGCTTTGGATTCTTTCTAGTAGCTTGATATCATATATTGTTGTGCCCAAAACTGCACAAAGTACTAGAGGTGAGGATGCACCAGCTCAGGGTAAAGCAGGACAACTTCCTCCATAGACCACCTCTAAATTCCGTGCTTGATGCACATTTCTCCTTATACTCCACGTGAATCTTCCTCCTTGCAGTTTATGCCCAGTGTCTCTCATCCTTTACACCATTCAGCAATGTGAAGGGCCTAGACACACTCTCTTGGAACATTTCTCATAGGTTTTGGGGGAAAGTTATTATGTCACCGTGACTTTTTTATTTTCCAGACTCAACAAGACCATTTTTCCAGTCTCCTCTCACAGGGAACACACTCCAGAATATTAGAAACTATAGCTGAATATTTAAGCTCAAGTTAAAAAAATCTAGAAAAAACCCTATAACCAAAACTGAGATCTAGCAGTGTTTAGGGACCATTTTAAATCCTGTGCAATCCTCAAATTAAAATTAATAGATTTTTTTCAATTAGTGCTCAGAACTATAGGAGTTTGAAACATTCTCTACCAGTTGCTCCCCTGTATCTCAGTATCTCTGTAAATCTTCATCTATGCCTTGGTATCTCATCTATATGCAATTATAAGCTGCGAAATGTTCCCCCAAAAGAGTTGATCTACAGCTGCAATACTAGTCCTTGTACAGATAAAAATTCCAGATACAATGCTGTGATTAAATGTCATGGTAGAATATTGTATAAATAGCTGTGAAATGTGTCTCAGAAATTCTGTAATTTTCTACAGTTTTATCCATAGAATCAACAATATGTTGAAGGAATTTGTTTTAATTGTGTTTTGTTTTTACAGTAGCAAATTTAATTGTGTTAAAAGTAAGTTGCTACTTACATATAGTAGGAGAGCAGGTTCCAAACAATAGTAAGAAGGGGACAGTATACAAAATTATAAAGATAAATAAATGTTTTGAAAGAAGTTAAATCTGGCTCCAGGCAGACAACATAAAATTCCCAAAGCTAATCTGTTTTGGAAATAATCACTTTGGTCTCATCCATTTTTCAAGTATACAATTTGAAGGAAAAAAACTTGAGCCTGCTCCTGCTTCTGCATAAGACAATGGTACCCAACCATCTTATAGTACTTCAAAAATTTTCTGAATATTTCTGAATGTCTTCATCACAATATTTCACAAAAAGATACCTGATCCCCATATCACCATCTTCTGAGCTGCTTCAAACTTTTGCCAGATGGTGTACATCACTAATACAGTATCTTCCTTGTCAAAACTTGTCTTGGGGTAGGAGAATGAACTAGATTGCTGTGGCTCTATCAGTAAATAAAACAAATCAGACACTGCTCGTAATGCCAGCTATCCCAGGATGTCATGTTCATATAGTTAAAACATTTTGTCTCACCAAACTACACATCTGCACCTCAAACCAATAAGTTGGAAATGTTCCTTGGCCACAGCTCCCTCCTAGAATCTTCCTGTCATCTTCTGCCAGGGCACTGCTTTGCCTGCATTGAAATTTTCCCTCAGAACATGTATAGTCACTGCACAGACCACCATACACCAGTACAAACATAGGTGCCCTACAGCTGTTTTCTCTTACTTTTAAGAGAGCCCTAGGTAGGGCTAAGGTGTTTGCTCTCTCATTGCTCTCTACAATAAAATAAAAGATCTTTTGATCCACAACACTTCTCCCAAGGAAAGAAACTAATGTCAGTTTTCCTGATATGGGAAAGACAACATAAATAGATGAAGCTTGTATATTATACTAGATTTTTTTCCCTGTTGCTAGATCTTCCAGGTATCTCAACTTTTTTCTGAATTGATATGATCCTCATTCCATTGCTACTATTTTTTTTTTTACTCTGATGTGAAAGAAATCCAGTGGACTAAAAAACCCTCCCCTAGAATGTTGGGCAGAGACACAAGAAACTAGTATGTTTTTACACTGTAAGGGTGTGGATCAATGCCATTGATGAAAGGAACATGCAAACTTATGCTCCAAATCTAGCTGTCACATAGTATTGAAATATGAAACTTGCACACAGTCCCTATAAACCTGAAAAATAAAGAAGTCACAGAGAAGTCTACCATTGACTCATGCACGATACAAGCAAGCAATGGCTGGAGGACTGCCAATCCTGGGCATGGTAGCAGAGCATCTGTGCAAACATTAGTCAATCCTAACACTGCAAAGTAAATTTGATATTGCAGAGTTAAGATTACACATTATCTTCCTCTAAAAATTGCATGATATGTACATTGATTGTTTAAAAAGGAATTAATTAGGCTCACGGAAAATTAAACCACACCCAATCAAGATTATATGAGCCTTTGTGAAAGTGGGTGGAACCAGAACTCAATCAGATGCCCCTTCTTATTATCACCTATCAGAACAAAGCACTAAAATAAAACCACTAAAAATACTAAAAAAACCCACAACACCCTAAAAAGAAACATGCAGGAGAACAAACTACAGTTTGGCGTCACTTCCAGTGAAATCATCAAATGTTTTCTGGAGAAAGATGATAAGAATAAGAAATTATTATAGCTGCGATGTGACTGAAGGCAGTTAGTGAACTACTACTGTCTCATTAAGAATTTACATTCAAGAGTAATATTTGTTACCTTTTCTCATGACATCCTTTTTTTTGTTGTTTTTGTGAATACAGTGATAAAAAATAGCAGCTCTCAGACTCTTTACTTTCCAAATTGGCATGAAGCTGCGTCAGGGGAGATTTAGGCTGGATATAAGAAAAAGATTCTTCACCCAGAGGTTGACTGGGCTCTGAAACACGCTCCCCAAGGAAGTGGTCATGACACTAAGTCTGCCAGAGTTTATGAAACATTTGAACAATACCCTCAGGCATATGGTGTGATTCTTGAGGGGGTCATTTGCAGGAGTAGGATTTGGACTTCAATTACCCTGAGGGGCCCTTTCCAGCTCAGGATATTCTATGATTCTGTGATTTACATTAATAATTTTTCATTCTCAGCCTTTCCGCTTATTAGCTTCTTCACATTTTTTTTTAAATCCTCACCTTGTCAAGTTCATTTTTCCTATCTCTATGCCCAATTTGTGACGTACTCGCTATAAAAAATGCTGATAAATACATTTTATGGAGAGTTAAACTTTTAACAATGAGTGCATTTCATGATTTATAAGTTAATTGCCTTTTATACTGATATATTCAGGCAACTACAGGTCCTACATATCATGACTGCACTATCTTGGCCAATATCTAGTTTCTGAAATTGTGCCTTGTATTAATTGTTCAAAGCATCAAAAATGTTCAAGATAATTGGTAGAAGCATAAAAATTCTAGGCAGTATGCAGGGGAAAGAAGGGAGGCAATCACCCAGCTTTTCCTTACAGAGAATATTATGCTGCCAGAATAACTCCAGCTTTCCAGTATTGTCAGTTCCTGTGAAGGTGAGCATTTCATTAAATTCTCTGGTAGTACATGCTGCATGTTAACATGGGGGGGCAGGGGGGTGGTCATGCACAGAGAGACAACTGCTGAGACATGATAGATGACTGTTTAAATTTAGAAACTGGCAAGGCATATAATTAATGTTTACAAGGACAGATATTGTGAGTTAAAGATAGATGATGGCTAGAAGCACTGTAAAACATGTCTATAACAATTCTAATTGCCATATAACTAAGCCTTGCCATCATGTAAAGCACAAAGAATTTTGCAGCTTTGATCACAGAAGACGAAGTAGCAAAAGTTCTTCCTGCCCTTAACTAAGGATATTTACAAATTTCAGGCATCTGGATTTGAAGACCTATAGGAGACTTGACACAACTTTAGGCAGGCTTTTGATCTAGGACACTGAGAACAAAGTACTACTAATGCCCTGAGAAACAAATAACATTAACCCACTGTGATTTATGTGCCAAAAGATTTTAAATGCCACTTGTTCATGAATGACAGATACTTTAATCTGACAGAAGGCTGAACAAAGCTCTTTGCTTCCTGTTCATGATATGAGCCTAAGAAAGGAAAGTTTTGCATTGCAATCACTAGTTTATCACCTATTACATCTATTATGGTATTAATCACAATTTAAAAATCACTTTGATTTTTGCAAAATTTCTGTGAAAATATATTTGGCTTTCTAAAATGTATGGACTTATATAAGTAACTGAAGTAGCAGAAGAAATAGTCACTCCACCTCACATCTACAGCTGAACTGTAAACTGCAGCTTAACTTAATATTGTCAAGTACAGTGGAGTGCATTTGTGTATCTGGGAAACCCAGCCCACATCTTCTTCTAGAAAAAACAGTTTTGAAAATTAAAAGATAAAAGGTGTGTAGTTATACACTTTTAACTCCATGGAAGCTTGGCTGGAATGATAGCGAGGGGTCTGGAAAGGAAGCCGTAGGAGGAACAGCAGAAGTCTCTTGGTCTGTTCAGCCTGGAGAAGAGGAGAATGAAGGGAGACCTCACTGCAGTCTGTAAATTCCTCAGGAGGGGAAGAGGAGGGGCAGACACTGATCTCTTCACTCTTGTGACCAGTGACAGGATCTGAGGAAGTGGTCTGAAGTGAAGTCAAGGGCGGTTTTGGTTGAATATTAGGAAAAGATTCTTCACACAAAGGATGGTTGAGTACTGGAACAGGCTCCGCAGAGAAGTAGTCACAGCACCAGCCTGAAAGAGCTTAAATGTGTTTGGACAATGCTCTCAGGCACATGGTGTGACTCTTGGGATGGTGCTGTGCAGGGCCAGGAGCTGGACTCTGATGATTCTTATGGGTCCCTTCCAACTCAGCACATTCTGTGATTCTGTGATTGACTGTGATGACTGACATACATTCTCAAGGATGAGCAAAGCTGGCTGTCTTGATGTACCTTCTATTATCTTGGTGAAAATTATATGAGCTTAAATATAAACTCATTTGCTTTGTAAGGCACAAATAAAGGACATAGAAACTCAAATAATTGTTGTATACATATTTTGTGTGAATTTTTGATGGCCATTCATTATAACTAGGTGAAAAATTAGAAACACCCTGATGCGCCAAATTTTATTTACTTTTTTTCCTAATTGGACTGAGTCTGTATTCATTTTAGCCCAGTTTCTTCAACCTCACAGTCATTAATCATTCCCAACATGTCAACATAATACCATGCTAGCCCATAGACTGCTTGCGAAGAGGCAATTATGTTTATCCAGGTTGGAAAAAAAGCAGTAGATAAACTGGAATAAGGCAGATAAGTTACATGATATCATATATTTCTTGTCTAATACGATGTCATAAATTCACTCAAGAGGCATTGAGTATAATGCTTTCATGCACACAGACACACAACTCCCCCCCCACCCCCCACATTTCTAGCCATGTTGTTTATATTACTATAGCCTTGAGTAAATAGGTCTGATTTCCTCTAGCAAAGTATCTATAGTGGAAAGTTGCTTGTTCTGCCTGAGTTCTACTACCCTGAAGAGTCCTTTCAACAAATGGCAGAGCTTGATCACTACATGGTGCAGCACCACAGCTCACTTCTAGAATTATATTGAATTTCTTCTCATCATATGGACTTTGTGACATATTAGCCAGAGATCATGCCATTGATAAATTGGGGTTATGCCTTATTGCCGTGTACTTTGGACTAGTGCCAAGACCATGCAGTGACCTGTGCCATATTTGCTTCTCTGTAACTGAGATTACAGAAATGAGAAGATGAAATGTTCTTGTTCTGTTGTTACTGACCTATATGCTACTGCCAAGACATGAAAGACCTGCTGGCAGAATTTCCTTGTTGCATGCCTTCTGCCACAGTATTTTAACTTAACTATTTAACTTAAGATAGGAACTGCAGTGCCTATTTTTCAACACTAAAATGTATATTAAAGATTAAGGATTTGGTCTAATTTACTTATAAATATCAATATTTTAAAAAATAAAACATATACTACTACATTTTTATTCTTGTTTTTTTCCAATGAAAGATAAAGTGAGTTTGCTGGTTTGATTTTTTTTAATCTGTGTATTCCTCTTCTTGTTCCCGGTGTTTATTACCGAGCTAGAATTAAAAATATTTCCAGCTTGTTTTCTAATTAATTCTGCTGCTTGATGATGTTCATCAATTGAATGACTTTGTACTTTTGAAAGCCAAATACCTGCTTACCTTTAAGTAATGAACAATGATAAATGTAAGTGAAATTTCTGCAATGCTAAAAAGTAAGAAGAACATTATGGAATATGTCTTCAAAATCTAATCTTTGGTTTTCATGCTGTTATTGTCAAATTCATTTCACTTCCTTGAAAAATATCTTTCAGGTTTAGAAATGCTAATTACAATTTTTAAAAAAAAATAAAAATATGTTTAGCTTCTTTTATCTCCACATCATCCTTGGTTTGGTGTAAAAATACTGAGCAGTCTGAAGTCTGTTACTATTCTCCAACCTTGTGCTAGTTCAGAGCATACTGGTGCATGCCTTTCTTAAAAGGTTGTAGAGTTTCCAGCAATGATACCAGCTGATCCAATAGTCCTGAGCATCATTTTCTGACAAGATCATTCACTATACCTCAGAGCATTCTGTGTCTAATACTAAAGCAAGTTTAATTTAAAAAAAAACAAACTTGAAAATCTATCAGTCATTAAACCAAGAAATCATACCATGTTTTCTATATAATCAAAGCTTTCTGAAAATACCTCTCAGAGTTTGAAAGTATTTCAAAGTATTTTTCACTTCATGACTTTGTGACACCTGCAGTGAGCAAATTTGGCACAAACAGCAAGACACTATGAATCCAGATGATTATGTTTTCTGTTGCTATATAAATTTTATCGGATATTATGCAGTTTAGTAATATTCAAGGAATAATTATTTTGAAAAGTTGGAAAGAATAATCAGAAGCTCATAAACTGTGAAGTTCATGTATGTATTGAAATAAACCATCTTATTTTGGCACTGGATTTTAAAACTGTCAAATAAATCCTCAGAATGTGATAACAACAAAATAGCAGAAACATGACAACTTACACTATAAATGAGCCTTTTAAACAGCAAAAAATGAGTCAATCAAAAATGGTTGAAATTTGACATGCTTTCTGAACTGTCATGAAAGATTGAATTTCAACACTTATTCTTTCATTGAAGGGAAAGAAATGAGTTAATATCAGTTTGGTCCAAGCAAACACCTGTTGAATGCAAATTAGTTAAGAGACAGCTAAGCCTGTCAGTACCATCTGTAGAGTCAGAAGCTCGGATTTAGATGCCGAAAAAGAAGAGGCCAAGGCTAACAGGAACTGATTTCCTTTACATCATTTAGAACTTAACCCTTTCTAAAGCTGTTTGCTCTTGCAGAAGGCTTTTTGGAGCAATCCAGAGACTACAATAAGAATTAGGCAGCACTGAATGATGGGTGATATGTGAGGATGACTTAAAGCTCCCTGAAGAACAGGGTAATAATGAACATTCAATTTAAAAAGAAACAGGCATGTACCATAGATCAGTAAACAGAAGCCTGTAACTGTCAGCCAGTGATATACTCATGTCCATGGATTCATTTAAAGAAAAGAAGACATCACTGAAACTAAAGGATTAATTTTTGAGCAAGACTCATTTTAAATTAAATCAATTTAATGTGCTTACATTTTAGGCTATTTAAATTAGATTTTGACAGTTCTCTTGTTCATAAAAAAGCTACATTACACCCTGACCCCGTATGCACCATTCTTGGTTCCAGATGTTGAGCTGTTTGGCCCTGTTTTGTCTGTGTATTTATCTATGCATTTGTTTATGCATCTGTCTATGAATTCTTTCCCTTTTGCCCAGCTGCTCTTTGAGGATGAGGAATGTCTAATCAAATCCAACAAATGTCATTTGGACACCATGACTGTAGTACCTACTTCCAAATTTCTGCCTCCAGTTGGCACTTATTACAATTTAAATATATTTCAGCACCTGGACTGTTAATTTACATGATCAAGAGCAAGATCCAGAAACACACCTTCTGGATACCTAGAGTGAGATGCATGCTACCTATCAAAAAGACATCTCTGTCTAAATTTCTTCATTCTCTTTCCAGGCAATGAAGAGAAACAGTAACTCTTAGGAGTATGGTTCATCTAGCTTAAGGCATCTGTAACAGGATAAGATTCTGTATCAATAGGATTTTTGCTTGTGTAATTACGTATTGAAAGCTTTATGCATGTACTAGGAGTTCCCATCTTGGATAAGCTGACCAGCACAGTAACTGTCCTACAAACATGCAAATTTGAGGTTCAGACACCTCCTGAAAAGACTAATCCACTGTGTGCACTCACATCTACCAAAACACAGGTCACTGAATTCAGGAAAAAGTATATCCATTTGTTCCACTTTCATTCTAAAGTGTGAAGGAAGCAATGCTAGTTCCTAGCTTTTATGAGATATATGATTGCAGACGAGAACTAGATTCTGTTAGCTTTATCTTAAAAGGCTACAATACTATCACTTACACAGGCCACCAAAAAGTTTAAAATAAAGACCAAGGCCCAATTCTGTCAATGCCTTCTACTGAAATGCAGCCATTGAGAGCAGCCAAAAACAAAGTTTATAATACCAGATACAGACTCAAGAAAGGCCATGTTTACATACTTTTGTCATACTCCATGACAGCAAACTTTTGATCTCCACTTCTAAAGGTCATCGGTCCATTTTAAACAAGAGTCACATCACAAAGCATACAAGGGCTGAGGCAGTGAAGATCTTCCATTCTCTTCCTTCCCAGACAAACATATTACTGTTTACTGTTTGAGTATTTTCAAATTAAAATGTCAAAGAAGGAGATTTAATTAATTTTTTATTGTCAAAAGGATGAACAAATACTTATGAAATAATAGATATGAGTTTAACCCTAATATCAGAGAGGCATTTATATCAGCATTGCAGAAAAACCTTTAATTTTCAAAGAACATGGGGACTGCAGACACATACATTCTGCCACCTTTCAGGTTGTCCAGTCAGACCTATGTCATCTCTTCCCTTATGTTCAGGGCCTGGGAAAAATTACTCCTTTTCTACATCAGATTTATATAATCCACTACCTGAGCACAGGGGCTGAGAGACCTGTGGAGGTAGTCTGCATTTTCTTCCACAGTTCTCAAACCTTCCTCAGCCATTGCCAGCTGAACATGAAGCAGTTTCTCTGTGGGTTTGTAGAATGAAACAAATGGCTGCTATGTGCCAGGATTTGGGCAAAGAAAGCAGCTGTCTAAAGCAGTTATTAATTCCATACCTTTCCCTCTTATATGATGACTGTACAGTCTTGGAAATAATGCAATGATTGAAGGAGGGCTAAATTTACTGCTTACCCAATCCTCTTTGAACCCTCTGCCTGGATGAATGCCAGACTATGAACTGTTATTACAAAATACACTGAGGTAAAAAAAAAAAAAAACATATCTTAGCAGGTCTGGTTGATGACCAGGCTAAAGAAATGGGAAGGGCTGGAAAATATATAGCAAAATTCATCTTTCTCTGTAGTGTTCTGCAGTCTCCTTGTATCAGTGTTCCTGAAACACAGAGGTTCTTTAATTTCAGAAATATGAATGTTCCTGAATTAGGGTTTGCATGGAGCATGTAAAATCCAAGCCAAACAGTTTGTTTTGCTCATTGGTTTTGTTAAAGCAGACTCTTACAGGATTCCAGAGGTTAATAAATACATTAACATGCTAGGATTGGAAGCTAATGGTAAATAAAACCTTGGCAAAATGAGCTTAGGAAGTAAGAGCATTAAAAATCAATGGTTCCTTCAAAAGAGACTAATGGAACCACTTAAATTACTCTGCCATTACAAGGTTTCTTATCTTAACCAATAAAGGACTGAATAAGCAAATTAGATTATTAACACAGAAACCAACACATCTCTGTTACTATAATAAGATCTTTTTCTGTAGATATAGTGAGAGAGAATATAATCACTTAGACATAGAAGAATACAGTTGAATGGCTTTTTAAAAACTTCATACTGATTCCTAAAATCACTATTTGTGTTCACTCAAGGACAGAGGGAACTAAATATTAGATCTTGTTGATGCGAAAATTATGCAGATTTTGGATCTTCTGAGCATCATATTTAGTTTTAAAAAGATAAAATTATTTCATAAAGCAAAATTACAAAAATATTGACTGCTGTGTTTCTATCTTTGCCAGTATCCTTTTCTCAGTTTCTTTTCTTTATAATGTGTTAGAGCATAAATACTTATTCTTCTTTCAAAAAAATAAACCTGATTCTAAGTCTTTTGGTGTGTAATTAATTGTAAATCTTGGGCAGAAAATACAGAATTTCAAAGATGTTGTAATATGGTCCACTTATATAACTCCCCCAACCATGGTCTGCAACAACAAATAGATCCTTTTCCATGTATGTCTAGAGAAGCAATGAAGCCATGACTTCACTGTTGTTCACCAATAATAATGATTTCCACATTGAAGTCATATTTATTAAAAACTGGGATATTTCTCAAAGTTAATCAAACTAAACAATCTCTCAAGTCTTTACAGTATTCCTAGTATATTCCTCACTGTCTATGCTGAACTTTCATTTTGATTTTCCAAGAAAAAGTAATCTCCTGTGCTGCAAAACAGAAGTAGATTTGCTAAAGTGAATGACGTGCCTTAGTCTATGCAATTTCTCCCTTTCTATTTTTCTTTACACATGCATTTTTTAGCATGAGTGACAAAGGACAAACTGTCTGAAAACAAAAAAAACCCTGATTTTCCAGAAGGAAAAAAAAAAAAAAAAAAGGCAGCCAAATGAAAAGTACATGCATTATTTCTTTTCTCCCTGACTCTATCCTATCTACTGCTTAATAGTAAAAATATAATTCTAGCACCTATGAAAGTCACAAAGCTACTGTTGCTTCAGCAAGTGGCTGAAAAGTAGGTACTAAATAATTTACTGCCACCCTGATAAGTGGGGAGGGTGACAGGAAGCCCAGAACTCTCTTGCTGGTCAACAAGCAAAGTGCTGTAAATAGCTTGCAATCAGTCACGCAGTTAAGTACACCATGAAAGGGATGGTTTGCTACCTAGGAAAGGTCTTGGAGATGAAGGAGGTTGTAGCAGCCTAGAAGATATGGGGGCTGTTGTGTATGCCTCAAACACCTGCAGCTGCAGGGCCAGCCAAGGATGGTTGATAATAATGTGCTGTGAGAAAGAACGAGATGTGACTGGAGGAGGGAGCCATACAGAGGGCAGCAATTTCCTGGGACAGACAACCTTGTTCTGGCTCCTGGAGATAAACACAACACAGTAACAGTGCAAGCACAGGAATGAGATCAAGAAGTGGGCATGGACTACAGGGGATGATCAAGACCACCAAACATCCTCAAAGCCCTCTGGACCATTTTTATAAAGGTCATAAAGACTATGCATGATAACTAATATACATAAAAGGTGAGAAACATATCTCCAGGGTGTGGAATACTTACCTATAAAAACACACCCTCACAAAGCTCAGATGGCACCCACAAGACTCTGAACATCTCAGCTTGATTGATACTGGAGCCAAGATTGTTGATCGCTTTTTCACTTCTCCTTTCTTTTTCTCTCTCCCTCTTTAATCCATCTCCCTCTTTCTCTTCCTTTTCATCCTACCTTTCTACTCAAAACCCACTGCCTCTTGCTTATATGGAGAGATCAGGGAGAAACATGCCAATTTCCATGTCAAGTGTCCAATTTACTAATAAAACTTTACTAATAAGCTTTTGTGGTTCCTATGACTTTTATCATTGCTTTCCATCATGAGCATCTATAAATCCTGTGTGCTCCCTTCCCCTTAAGGGTGGGATGCCACACAGGTGCAAAACAACGAAACATGAGAGAGACTGAAAATAAACACAGGAATGACTTTGGCTAGCATTTGTGCCACTTCATCAAGGATATCAAACCAAAATCCTAAAGAGAACCCCTTCAAAATCTATTGTGCAATAATATGCAAACTGCTTTCTATTCTTGTCTCAGATTGCTAGAGTTTGCTCATCCTAGGATTAACACAATGTAAGAGTTAAAATGTTCTACCACCTAGTAGTGATTCAGGGTTCCAAACGTTCCTTTTCTTGGGATGCAATAAAAACTCTCCAGACTGCAAGGGATCCTAACTTGGGCATCTGTCTCTGCCTTATGAAAAATAGAAAGCATTTTACAAATCTGACGTGGCATCATTAAACTGTGAAAGCCAGAGAAGCCAGCTCTCCAGACTCTTCTTTGTTGTATAACTACTGACAACCCAGGCAAAATATATTTGCAATTGTGTGCACTCAGTACCATGATGTTCAGAACAAAAGAAAAGTGAAAAGGAAAGTATGTCATCTCTTTAGCACTGACTTATGAATACTTTTTATATAGAACAGACGGGAAAACCACTCTTCTCAGCTTTCAAAGTTGAGAAAAGCTACACTCCTAACTATCAAGTAAGTGCAAAACTTTGTTATAAACGAATCTATTGTAATAGCCATGAATAATAAACATTCTGGCCTCCCAAGAGCATTATTACGCACAACTTTCAAATCATATTTATGCAAAACAAAGTGTATGTGAGAGATCTACACTGAAAAGACAGCATTTAAAAACACCATTTTTAGTAAAACTGAAACATATTATATACTCTGAGTCTGGATTTTATAAATATATTTTAAGAAAACCAATTTTAATATAGTGTGCTAAAAGAAAGAAATCTGCATTTAGGCATGATGATTTAGGTACTTAAATATACACTTAGTTTTATTAGTTTGATAAGTGAGGGCTAGCTTATAGCAAACACAAACAAATCATGCTACTTGGATCAGAACCACCAGAGAGTGATTCCTATTTTAAATGTGACAATGATAAAGTGCAGTGGAAGAATATAAAGAAATATAATGCAGCTTTCTTTAAAAATGCATGCCATTTCATCATATTTCATAATATAACATACATCCAGCAATTGTTACTGAAAATCATTTTTCCATTTGCCTTGTCTCTTTTGATTTCAGGGTGTTCTTCTGCAATTTTGTTGGTTATCCTGGTGGAAAATTTATTTAAGATGAGAATTAAAAAAGATTCATGAGCATTCAGCTAAAGCCTCAGTTATATTTGTAGCATATGCACTATTCTTTTCTCATATGCCTCAGACAAGGATGCACAGAATTACAATCTTTTTTCTAAAGAAGCAAATAAAAAATAAAAGCAAAGGGTACACTATAGAAAAATATAAACATTAGGAATGGATATACGAATGTCAGATATATAAATCCATATGGAGGAAAGCAGTTTAAATACATATATTTGAAACCAAAAAAGTCTATTAGACAGATAACTACCTGGATACCTACAATTATCAGAAGAAAGAAAGCAGAAAATAAATGTTAAGGATTAAAAAAAAATAGCTTCAACTTTCTATAAGAAAGTTCTGAGACACAGAAATTTTAAGTTTTAGATTAATCTTAATAAAATCAATGGTAGCACCCTTTGCCAGGATTCAATAGTTTTATGTCCCAAAGGAGACTATAGAACACCTGGTGTGAAATCTGATAAATGCAAATTTTAAGATAGCTTTAGATTTCATTATCTGATAACAGATCATATCTCATCTTTCTACCAGCAAACCTAGTCCTTTATTTTACAAGCAGATTCCAGTAATGGAAGCTGAGCCTCACATACTGAACTTGGGATATAGTTCCAGAGGCACACATTGGTCTTGAAACAAGACCTCAGGATCCATCCATAGCAGTGTTAGGACCCTGGGGTCATTCACAGACTTCATCATCCCCTCCCAGCCACCTCCAGTACTGCAGCCACCCTGTCCATGGCACAGGACAGCATTTTGGTGCCTCCCAGAGTTGTTAGTCTACGTTCCAAAAGCACCACAGCAGCTCAGCTCTGCAGCACTGTCTCCGGTCCTGATCTATGCCAGAGCTTTGTCTCTTACCACCCTCCCTTAACTTCAGACTGGAGCCCCTGGTTTCATTCTAGACCTGGTGCACTACTGGTCATCCCAGTGGCTGCCAAAGCACCCTTCGGTCACCACCTATGCTCCACCCACCACACTCAATCCCTGAAGGATGTCACCCCTTCAGTGAAGAATCTCTCTTATGAGGAAAAGTTGAGAGTTGGGCTTGTTCAACCTCCAGAAGAGATGACTGAGAGGGCACTTCATTGATGTCTACGATCTGAAGGGAGGTGTCAAAAGGATGGACCAGGCTCTTCTCAGTGATGCCCAGAAGTAGAGCAAGAGGCAAGGGGTGGAAACTGATGCACAGGAAGTTCCGCCCACATATGAGGAAGAACCTCTTTAGTGTGCAATGGCTGAGCACTGGAACAGATTGTCCAGAGAGGCTGTGGAATCCTCCTGCCTGGAGAGATTCAAGAACCATGTGAACATAATCCTGTGCCATGTCCTCTAGGATATCCTGCCTGAGTAGAGAGGCTGAACCAGATATGGCCTCTTCCAACCTGACCCACTCTGTGCTTCTGCGATTCAACAAACAAAACATGGGAGGCTTGTCCTGGCTAAAAGATGCAAACATTTAATGTTTTGCCTTTATGTGAGAGGAATATGACAGAAAGAGTGCAAAACACACTTTTTGCAAGCAAAAGCATTCAAAGGTAAGAAACAAAAATTTTGTCTTTAATTGCAATGGGTTTCCTATGATGACACAGCCATATCCAGGAAGAGTGCAAAAATACTGCACTTTGTATCTTTCTTGGTTTAACCCCACCCAGCAGCTAAGTACCACATAGTAGGATGGGGAGGTGAACTGGGAAAAGCAAAGGAAAAACGCATGGGTTGATATAAGAATAGCTTAATAATTGAAATAAAGTAAATTATTGTAGTAATAATAATAATTTTAATAAACTGACAGATGCCCTGCCTATCCCAAGGAGTGAGCAGCATCCTCAAGCCAACTCCCCCCAGTTTGTATAATGGGCATGGTAATCTATAGTATGGAATATCCCCTTGATGAGTTTGGATCAGCTATCCTGGCTGTGCTTACTCCAAGCTTCTTGTGCATTTGCTCACTGGCAGAGCATGGGAAACTGAAAATTCCTTTAAAGTACTATTTAGCAATAAATAAAACATCAGCATGTTATCAACAATATCCTCATACTTAATCCAAAACACAATACTGCATCAGCTACTAGGAATAAAATTGACAACCTCCCATCTGATATCAGGACAGTCTCTCACAACTATGAATACATGCCAGAGATCTAGACAAAAGAAAATATGTTTTGCAGAAATGCAAAAAACATTTCAAAAGAAGATACTGAACCACTGATCTTTGTATCAAATTATTATCTGATTTTTATTAATTTTATGATGCCTGATCTTCTGTTTATACTAAACTCTTACCTTACCAAAACAAAAAATACATTGTCATGATACCATAACAGAAGCCTTGTTGTTAAATCCTTGATAGAAAGAAAATAACATAAAAAAGTAGCTAATATATATCTAATTTAACCCAAGACCAGATTATTGCCTACAGGTCATTGGCTGCAAAAAACAAACTGTGAAAAATGAACAAACACAAGCACACACACACGCAGAGATATATGCCTGTCAGAGGGCCAGAGTAGTGAGTATGTATGGACACACATATATATATGCATATGCAAGTAGTCTGCCTTTACTGCAACTGCCTAGTATCGAAAGAAAGACAATTACTCAGGTACACTGACCATAAATAGCAAAGATAATAAGCCAAGATTCCAAGGTACAAGTGTAATAAAAAAAATCATCTTCATTAAAATTATATACAGCATTGTAGTTCAGGTATAGGAATTCTGTGAGCTGAGAATTTTTTTAAATTATCAGAAGGAAAAAATTCTAATATATTAAAGAACTTATTTGTAAACTGTTGTGAAATTAAAAAACAAAGGAGTCTTAGTAAAAAGTTCTTGAAAACCTCATTGAAAATTTCCATCTTTGGTGTCAAAAATAGGTATGAAAAACATCATGTGATACACTAACCAAAATGAAATAAATAAAAAACATGTATTCCAAAACAAAACACTCAGTTTTAGCAAAATAAGAACAAAAGTTAAAATTGTTTGTTCAGCCTCTTCCTTTCTTGAAATGAACATGTCCCAAAAGAAAAATCCAGTTCCAGCAAAGGTTTGGTTTCCAGTAAAAAGCTTGCTTCATTAAATATTTTCAATCATTCTCTCATAATACAATTCCAATACTGCCTGGCACGTACTCAAAGGTGGAAGAATTTCTTTTGTCTGCAGGAATAGCATATGGTCATCCAAGCTGTCCTGCAAGAGCTCTTTGGGAGGGACTGGGGGATGTTGATGGACAGCCACTGAACATGAGCCAGTGTATGCCCAGGTGGCCAAGAAGGCCAGTGGCATCCTGGCCTGTATCAGCAATGGTGTGGCCAGCAGGAGTAGGACACTGATGGTGAATGAGACACAAGAACAAGTTGCACAGAGAAGTTGTGGATGGCCCATCATTAGAAGTGTTCCAGGTCAGGTTGGATGGGGTTCTGAGCAACCTGGCCTAGTTGAAGAAGTTCCTACTCATGGTAGGGGGGGTTAAACTAGGTAACTTATAGTGGTCTCTTCCAAACAAAACCATCCAATCACTAGTTATAAACTATTAGATTTAAAACTCTTAATCAACAAAAGTGTGTAAGACTTGATCTGTGTACACTGGGACAGAGCAATCAATGTGTCTGTTATGACTTTGCTGCAATAAAAACGTTAAAGCTACAGGGGCCATGGTGATCCCATATATTTGTTGTTCTTAGTCATCTAGGGGTACAATGTAATACTTCTTACAATTATATAGTCACAGTTCAAAAAGTGCATTGAAAATGACATAAAAATAGTCCCATCAGTTGTCACCACAGAATTAGATGCAGCCCCTTTGATTAAAAAAAGATTAAAAAGTATTACTTTTTCTTGTTTTCTTATTAATCTTAAAAGAATCTTCATACATTCAGCCTAAATGGCTGCATAATGTGAAGTTAGCAACGATAGATAAACTTAAGAGGAATCAGTCATACATATCTATTTATAAATGAAACTTCTGTGAGAACTGCTTGCTTTTCTTACCGTGTGACTTCTATCTTTTTCCCCAGTGATCTGAATTCTTTCCAAACTCTGCCATTGAACTTCATTAAAATAAAGCCCACAGTGCACAGCCTAGCTCTCACCTTAGCACAATAAAGATGTAAAACTTATTATGTATGCATAGGACAGTCTAAATAAATCGTGAATTAAATGTCTGCAATCTCCAAGTTAAATAACCTAATTTACTTGGAAACAATGTGTACAACTGAAACATAAATTATATAAATTCAGAATCAGGAATATAGAAAATAATTTTTGTTTATTTGGGTAAATTTTCTTGACCTTAAATAAAAGGAAATTAGATAAAACTTCAACCTCTGGCATTTTTAGATCCAAAATTACTTCATATTTATCTGATTCCTTTTCTAAGTAAAACTTATTTTCCCATTTATTTTCTCCAGCTGAAATTCATCACAAAGCAAATGCACTTCCTAAAAACCTTCATGTTTTCTTCTCATATCTCAAGTCTTACCAGCAATTCTATAGAATTTTAGTATACATGGCTTCATATTTTCCATCCATCTAGAACCAAGTGTAAAGGGTCCAACGAAATACTTATTTGTATTGTGTATTTTATCATTATAGACAAAGTTAAATCACATTTATAAACTTCAAAATGTCTTGCAGCAGATCCATTTTCACACATAATTTCTTTTTCTTAATCTTTTCCTTCTTCAGCTAGCTTTCCATGTTATCTTCTCATGCTTCCCAACTGTCCTTGTTAGGGGCAGGACAGAGAGAATTTTTTTGGAGTAGCCATGAGGGGGAGGACTTTGCAGCCATGTGGGCATGTCTAGGTTGTTATTCTATACCACCTCATATCATCACTAGGGTTGGGAAGTAAGGGATTTCTCCTTCTGAGAAGGTGATGAGCTTGCAGTCAGGGCATAGGCACGTAGGATCCATCTGCCATTGTCCATTGTCTCAGCTTGGTTCTGCATGTAAATCATCCTCTCTTTTTTATACTGTTGTTATCAGTATTGTTGCTGCTAGTGTTCAGCTTCTTATCTAATTTCTTTTTCCATTAAATCATAGTTTCTGTCTTTTATGTCTCCCACCAGAGCAGGGAGGAGAGCAGTTTGTGGTTTTCATTTTAGTGGAATTACTAAACTGAGGAAAACCATTCCTAAACCATGACATCAACCTCTTCTACAAATAATACAATTGATTTTTCTCCCAATCATTGTCATCTCCATCATTTTCTTCGCAGCACTTTCCTCCTACATGTATTTCAAACTGTTTAGATGTGCCATAGCTCGCAGCTAATCCCCCTGATGTTATCTATCACTGTCCTCATATCCCCTCTGAAATCTGCTGCCCCTCCTGGAACACAATGAACAAGAGATGCAGAATCCTGAAAGGACTGCAGACACAGCAGCCATGCACAAAAAATAGGAGCTGACAGCATCTGAGTGTACTCATAACCAAGTTATGGAGTGAGTTACACCCATATTTGAAGAGACGTTGAGATTTCTACCCAGGAAATACATGATCTGGGCTATAGCACTGGGTATGAAAAAACAAAAGCAAGTTCACTCACAAATCAGAGATATTTGGTCTGAAAGTCAAAACTGGTACTTCATATTTGTGAGTTAGGCAAACCACGATAACACCTAATAGGAATGCCAAGATTTTCTGCAAAGTTTTTTATCGTGCACATAATAAATAAGAATATTGAGAATCTTCCACAAATCAGGGACAGATAGAATAAATTATGGGGGGTTGTATGATATCCAAGTTTCATACTGATACTACTAAGTGTTTTTCTTTCTCAGTAGAAAAATTAAAATATTATGCATATTAAATTCAGCATATGCTTCAGTAAGATTTCACAGTAATTTTACACATTTCAATTATACAGAAGGCATGAAATCCCCGTTGTAAAAATACAAACTTAAGAACATTATGTAAGCCCTGACAATGCATATTTAAGTAATAAAACAAAAATTAAATCCGAGCTAAGTATTGTGTTTCTGGATACAGACGTGAAAAGACAGGTTTATTATTGCATTGCATCGCTTTTCATTTGTGCCCTAAAAAGCTTTCTCTCCTATACTGTTTCCAGTTAATGGCACTGTTATATCTCAAGCCCACTAAAAGGGAGGAAAAAAAGATTAGGTAGCTTATAGTTAAATCATGCCCCACTGATCCTATAATGAGTTTGGTTCAATGCTATGAAAGCAAAAAAAAAAAAAAAAATCCTTTGGCTGCTGTGGAAATGGTGAACATTGAATTGAATGCCAAACCTGGTTTTGATCAGCAGCACTACACTTCCTTGACAACAGACTGACCACAAAAATGACATAGAGGGATCACCCCAGAGTTGAACCATTCTTTGTATTCAGACCTCTTTGTTTGCATGGCAGAGGAGGCACTGCTGGATCATCTCTGAGGTATTCACTGTGTCCATTGACAGTGCAGTTATTTTGGTCTTGCCAAATGGTTGGGGTTTTTTCCCTAAAAATACTCAGTATAAACTGTACCCAGATCACATTATATTAATATAAGTACCATTTTGTACTGTTTTGTCTCTTATTTGGATGGCTCTGCAAGGGTCACTTCCAGTACATAGACACATGCAAAAAAATGACTGGTAACAGAGAGAAAAAGAAAATCATTAAATTGAAATATAATAGTTTGAAGATACCCTAACCTTTGTGACACAGAATATATTTAACTAGTTCTGGAGCTTCCACTTCTGAGATTAGCATTCTAAGGTTCCTATATAGTCAATGGAAAGTCGTGACATTGATTACACCTAAGGAGACAGTAGAGTGCAGTTATTAGGACATAATGGGGCTCACTGCTGCTCCTGCCTTATCTATATGACTGCTTTTCTCCAATGAGTTGACTAAAAGGGAATATCACCAAGTCTTGTCCCACAACATAGTCAGGGCATGACTGTGTTACACACCTTGACATGACAGGTGGGAAGAACTCTTTGGTCACATCATTTAGATACAGCCTTTGAAACTTGGGCAGGACAACTCAGACCAAATAAGCAGGTTATCTTGTGCAGGAAGACACCCGTCCTTCTACAGGTAAACCAGATCGCTCTAGGTGACTACCTCTGTTCTTCTGTGAATAAAACATTTTGGGTATGAATAGGAACAAAATATAATATATAAGGAACAAAAATGATGGGCACATCTGTCTGTGCAGTCATATGAATATGTTATTCTGCGTACAGACATTGTTTGAAAAGATACTAAAATCAGCATCCTCTACATTTTATTCATTAGCTTAGGTTACTGGCACAAGTACTGTAAGACCAACTTCCTTGTGGAAGAGGATAGCCATAACCACTCAAGGGGAGAGATGGCACTGTGCCTTCAAAACTGGGCTGCTGTGCAGCTAATGAAGCAAGGAAAGAGTCAAGAGGGAGACACAGGTGGCTCTGACCTTGATGGATTAGAGCTAATACCACCTTCTGGTTCTTAATATACAATTTATACACAAGCTGTGACTTGTCACATGGTATTTGCCGTTCAGAACTGCAATTTGTTATGTTCTGTTCATTCCTGAAAAAAGCCTTGGGTATGTAATTATAGTTCAGTTTCATAGTTGCAAGCATGCTCCCTTTTTACTGTTAAACTGCTGAAAAAGTTTACACTTAACGTACAAAGAACAAAATCCTCTTCTTAACCATTTTTGGAGAAGTAACATTTCTTTTTTTTCAGCTAAACTGTTTCATGTTGCTGTACAAATAGTTATACCACAATTTAAATAGTCTCGGCCAAGATTTCTTATTTTAGAAGCCAAAAATACTATCAGGTGACTTTATAAATCAACCACCCAACAGACGTGGCCTGTTAAACTACAAATATTACAAATAAACATACCCTAGAAGCTCTTCTATTACTAAATATTTATGAAACAACTAAGATATTTTAAACAAACTATTTTCCAGAAAAATTTATTTCCATGGATTCTCCTAAACCACTCTAAATGATTTGTAAAAAGCTGCTTTTTCAAAAGAATGTTCCTGGAACTTTCCACATCAGGTCAAAAGAGAAGCTTTTTTTGAACGAAGAAGGGCACACAAAAAGGGACAAGAAGAGAGAAGCTTCTCTTCGTAATGTTCTGTGTTTTAGAAAACTTTGTGATATATGTTACTCATTTCTGAGATCCTGTTGAAATGTCATTGCCTGGCCATTGAGCCTCCATTGCTCATGAAAATTTGCTTTCTAACTAAATAGTTTGAAAGGCAGCATTTAACAAATGCTTTACCATAACTTACACTGAAAAGTTCTCATCAAGTATTGCACACCAAATATTTTCAAATATTCAGTTCTACTATTTTGTAAAATAAATCACACAAACTTCTTCAACTAACCAGAGGTTTCCAAACTGCATTTTAGACTCTGCAATTGGGCCTCTGAGGATATATTCAATAGTGTTGGTTTATAGGCCAGGAAGATATATTCTTCTTAAAGCTCCACATGTCTTTATCTGAGATTGCATGGGAGTTTCATTTCAGTTAGGCAAAATGCTCCCTTCACTAAAACAAAATAGCTATAAATAAATATCCTGCCATTCATGTGCATCCTGTTTATAAGCATTTTTTTTCACTTTTAACAAAGGTTGCAAGCAACTTAGGTATAACAGGTTGTGTAGCATGATAAGTTTTCTGTTGTGCATGTCTGTCTATGCATGGGAGAATACTCCTTGCATTTCATTTAAATACACTTTTGATGGCAATTCCATTACTTAGGGCATGTAATCAAGGCACAGACAACACACATCTGATATCATACTGAGGAGAAAGGATCCCGACAGTCAAGAAGCTTGCTGGTAATCTCTGTGTGAGCGTATCAAGAAATGGCTAGGGCACAGACAGGCTGAGCATACACTGAAGCCAAGCTCGGCTCTCAAGGGACTGGGTCCTGGGCCACAGCACCCACCTCTTTCCCAGACAATGTCAGGCACAGCTGAAGACAAGGACTACTCCATTTTTGATTGGTTTAGGTGTAGGCACCTCGCTTTCCTGTGACCTTTGCTGTGTGGTTACAACAATGTGCTGTGCCATTTAAATGCATTTGGCCGCAGAACTAGAGGCAGAGGCCCTGAACCCATTTATTTACTAGTGCAGGCATAGCATTCCTCTCTCCCCTCAGCCTCCCAGCAAGTACAGGAATCAGAATTTGCTCATCTGTTGCAGACTACATTGCTTGTCAAAGAAGTCTTGCCTGGTCTGTTTCTGTACCACATCTTCCATGGATGAGTGGTTTTCAATCACTGTTAGGCATAAATTGTATCTCTGAACACAGCTGTGCTATGTGCAGCCACCTGACAACAAGTTTCAGCAACATTAAAGTATTACTAGCCCAGGATCCAGAGAAAATGTCTGTCTCCTGCTGCTGAGATGAAGTAATTGGCCCATCAGGGGTTGTCTGCCTTCAGGGAGATTCAGCTGATACAGCTTGATTGTTTCTATTCTCCCCTCTGCCTGCCTATTTACTCCTAGCACTTTGTCCAAATTCTCCCTCTTTCTCATCTCTGTTTCCCATCCCAGCATCTGATCCTGAAGTTGTTTCTACTTCAGAGTTGTTTCAGGCAAGCTCTCACCAGAAGAAATTGAAGAGTTAGATTTCTCTCATCTCTGCACCAGGAAGAATAGAGATTGAAGGACCACATCTGGCCATTTCAAAATTTCCAAATGTGTTTTGAGCCTTGCAGAAGGCTTCATAAGGGAACAGGAAAGTTTTCCCTTTTTTCCATATCAGTTTCTTCATCTCAAAAATAATTTTTAAAAGGCATGATTTTATATTAATTGTGAACTCATTTTTTTTTTTAAAAAAAAAACAACCTACTGGTGTTGGCACTTGGAAGCTCCCCAAAGCTTATTGGATTACTTATTTACAAAACTTAGACTAGGTTGTATCTACAAGCAGAAATACATTAAAGCAGAAATCAGCATTGTTTTTAACAGCTGCCTGTAGAACAAATATATGAGGTGCACAAAATGAATTATTTAAAAGTGCCTACAAACCATAAATATAATTCTTGATCAATCATGTTCAGAATTCTTCAGATTTCATTACCTGCAAGTGTTAATCTTAGACATCTGTCTTCTTTTTGTATGCAAAGCACTGTGGAAAAAAATAAATCAGAATTCTTGTATACAAACATATAACTTTTAGTATTGAGAATTCTTTTCCTCTCCAAACTTGGTAACAAATATAGTAAGAATCTTACTGTGCTTTCATTTCTTTAACAGGCACTGATTTCATACTCACATGAGCTGCATTCTCACTCTGTTGTGGCAGCCTTGTACGTGCATGCAGAAGAAAAATTCCTGAACAGTTCTCACAAATTCAGAAAGAGGTGGAAATCTTAAGAGGAACTCTGGCAGACAACACTGGCTGACCCAGTAGATGTACATGTTGATGGCTCTCCTTATATTTGAACTGCATCCAGCCATCACAGGGCTGGAAATAGCATTGTATCTCTAAACAGATTTTAAGTGTGCTCCATATTATGGAGACTTTATGATCATCCTAATCTTATAGGCAGCAGTAACAGCTCTTGAATGACCAGAAAATACATTTAAAACTTGTAAGAAAGAATAGTTGAGCTTCATATCAATGTTCTGATCATCCAGACAACTGGGATAATTAGCTGAAAGGATGGTACAGGTATCCTACTCAATGAATGTTAACACTGTTTGCTGTGAACACAGTATCATCTTGCCATGGAGACAGAGGCTGAAGTTCCAAAACATTTAGCCATCATGTACCACTGGTGTTCACAATTGCTGCATGAATCAGCCATAGTCATCAGTGAAGTTTTGAAACATGATACAATAAATCAGAGTAAATCACAGACCTCTTTTAATGAGGATGGCTAAGAATATAAATCCTGCAACAGCCCTGAGGAAAATAGATACAGTGAGGCTGCTCCTAAAAGGCTTTTTGCTGCAAGGTTACAGGTTTCATGGTCCATGTCTTATGTCCAAGATTGCTCCATGCCTGTGAGCAATACAGGCAGTATTGCAGGTGTGGTGGCTTGACCCTGGCTGGATGCCAAGTGCCCACCAAAGCCCCTCTATCACTGCTCTACCAGTCCACAAATAGTCAGGGGAGAGAAAACATAACGAAAGGACAGGGAGAGATCACAAACCAATTACCATCAGAACAAATTCAACTTGGGGATATTAATGGAACTTATTACCAATCAAAATCACAGCAGGATAATGAGAAGTAAAACAAATATTAAAAACACCTTCCCCCCACCCCTCACTCCTTCCTGGTCTCTACCTCCTCCACCCTCTCAGGCAATGAGATTTATGGTCAGTTAACTACACCTTGGTTTTGCCACTGCTCAAGAAGAGAAGTCCTTCCCCTGATTCAACATGGGGTCCCTCCCATGGGAGACAATTCTCCGTGAACTTCTCTAGTTTGAGTCCTTCCCACAGGCTACATTCCTTCCCAAACTGCTCCAGCATGGATGCCTTTCCATGGGATGCAGTCCACCAAGAGCAACCTGCTCCAGCATGGGTCCCCCATGAGGTCACAAGTTCTACCAGGAAACCTTTTCTAGCATGCACTCCTCTCCATGGATCTGCAGGTCCCTGCAGATTGACCTCCATGAGCTCCAGGGGCAGGGCCTTCACTACAGGTTACAGGGGAATCTCAGCTCCAGTGCCTGGAGCGCCTCCTCCCCTGCTTCTCCAGTGACCTGGGTGTCTACAGAGTTGGACCTTTCACATTTTCTCACTCCACTCTTCTCTGAGTGCAATTACCTCTCTGCAACAATTTTTTCCTTTCTTAAATATGTTATTATAGAAGCATCACTATCATTTCTGATTGGCTCTGCCTTGACAAGTGGTGGGTTCATCTTGGACCTGGCTGGCATTGGCTCTGCCAGACATGGGAGAAGTTTCTGGCAGCTTCTCACAGAATCTACCTCTGTAGCATCCTGGCCCTTGCTTCCAAAACGTGTCCACACAAACCCAGTACAGCAGGGTAGGCATGAAGGAAGCAGGTGAGTGTACTCACTCTTTCTGGGCTGGCCTACAAGAGTGGCTGAACACAGCTGCACAGCCATGAGAATTGGCCTTTTTCTTTTTTAGTAGATTCACTGCCGTCTCAGTTTTACATTTTTAGGAGAGTTGCTATCGATTTCAATGAAATAGAGTTGATTTCTGATACGTTAATGCAAGTCACAGAACTACATTTTAGCAACATATAGTAAGAAAACAAGAAGGAAGTTGTGTGGAATAAGCAAAAACATTGTGCCAAATTTTGACCAAGTTAAAACCATGCAAGTGCATTGGCAGTGATTCGGTGGATTTCTGATCAGTGGTCTCCAAGAGCACATGAGAAAGAAAAATACTGGCCCATGTCTCCACCAATTTCTATTGAACTAGACAAACCTTCCATTCAGCAGCATTATACTCTACAAGAAAAGGAACAGGAGGTAAATGGTGGCTAAATAATAGTCTTCCTTGAGGGAGCATAAAACACTAGTCAGAACAGATCATTATCACATACCTTGGCTGTATAAAAAGCCTCTCTGCTTGATAAAACTCAATATAAATTCAAACACTAAATTTCTAAATTTTTCAGAATGTGGTTCCACTGTCATCATGGTTGTATGATGACACTAAGCTGTAAATACAAGCAATACTCCTCAAAAGAATTACAGTGTTTTTATATTTGAAATGATACAGATGAGTATAACTGAAAGAACTGCTAAGACATTTGGTGGAAGTGATGCGAGGTCATCTCAAAGAGACACTGTCAGGGCTGAACTAAATATGGACCAGGTTCCTTACAACACACCACTCTCTCCTGATCCTATCCAGCAATAAGCTATTTCTTATGCTTCCCTTTTACTGTTTTATTTTGTTAATAACCCCTCTCAAATTCCCAGGTAATGAAAACACCAAGGTTTATATTTAACTGGGTTCTTCTCCTTTGCATATTGCAAAATTCACTAAATAAAATCATGCTTACATGATATTAAAATTTTGCTAATATAAAATGCTTTTTGAATGCCTTAACTGTTTTTCCTAGAGTGCAGATGATAATTCAAATATATTTTCTTCTGTAAAACTAACCTGTATATCACAGACTCTCTGTAATTTTCTTTTTCTGACTTCTCTTGTTATTAGAGGCATTTGCATGAAGAAAAAGAAAGAAAAAAAAAGGAGCTTTGTGTTTGTGAGTTTATGTGTTTGTTCCTCATTTTAAACCATTGTCTTCTATGTATAATATCATAATCCTGTCTACTGAAAAGAGGGGTTATATCACAAATGTTAAGTTGCTCTATTTTATGAAAGAATAAACCTTAAGCAGAGATTAACTTTGAAAAGTGGCAAGCAAGGCAGGGAGGGAGGTGCTGCAGGTGTGGCTTCTCTGAGAAGCTGTCAGAAGAATTCCAGATGTCCAACGGAGTCAATGCCAGATCGGCCCAAGATAGACCAAGCCCATCAGCCACAGCAGCAGCACCACTGGGATAACAGAGTTAATAAAGAGGGGGAATCCTAAGCAAGAGCTTTTGTTGTCCTTTCTCCTCCATTTTGTTGATGGAGGGGGCATGGTAGAGTGGCTTAGTGGGTAGCTGGTGGCCAACCATGGCCTGCTCACCACAGCTATTTGGATATCAATAGAAATTGTAAACTCAAAAATTACAAACCTTACTATTAAAAATCCATTAGGCACTTTTCTTCTTTTAAAAAAATACATTAAATCTGAACAATGTAGTGTGTATTTTGGATACAGGCTTTTAGGCTATAGTTTCTACTTCTTCAAGGTAATATTTTTAGCTAGTATTTTTCATCACACATACCTTGTTGATAATAACCATCTCCTACAACAAATATGCAAACACCTCTACATTTTGACATCTTTTCAAACCTGATTTATAATAAATCCTTGAACCTAGTTATGAAATATGTAGCTCTTTTTCTTGCTTGTTATACTTACTGTAGCAAAATATACTTATTAAGCTTAACATGGTAGCTTGAGTTTCATAGAAGTTTAGATATTCCCTAGTTCAAAATGTTTCAAGAACAAAATTGTGGAGGATAGCACCATCCTTATAAATTAAAAAGAATATAGTAATTCCACACTCTGAAGCATTTCAAAATTTGCCCAGATAAAGGATGGTTGGCAGCAGAGGTATATGAGGGAGAAGGAAGAGAGTCTTAAAATTTTCCTCCCTTTCTCTGCAGGTAGTTTTGCAAAAGTTTTGGTCACCACATCTTTACTGGCAGATGGCAGAATGTTTAACAGATGAGATGCTTAGACAAATCAGTAATGTTAAATGCATGATCAATCATTTAGCTACATTTAGAGAACTCAGGATCTTATGAATTTTCATGGGAAGTTATTGTGTGGAATTTGTACTGACATTTCTCTGAGGTATTAAAATTTACAGGATATGGTTAATAGCTACTGATCTTCTCATCACCTCCTGTGATACACAAAGCACTTCAGTATCTCAACTAAAGTCTTGCAGTGTCTCTGAAGGCTAATAAGTATTTTCCAATTCCTTGGATTTATTTGTTTACACTAATTTAAATAGCTAGAGATCATAAAAGATAACCCTTCATTCTCCACACCATAATGACATTTCTGAATGAGAACTGCCATAAAAGAAGATGCTGCAGCATTTCAAATCTTTATGACAGTGTCTGGCTGACTGTTCTTTTAACAGCTTGCTGGTTTCCTAATGATCCCTCTTTCTGTTTTATTCCTTCAAACCCATTTATTCCCAGGTTGGTAATATTTGCCAATGACATACACGTTCTCTTTGTACAATATGTCTCCTTTCAAAAACTGAATGAAGTTATAAGATTTATGAAAATTACTTCTTACAATAAATATATTTATATGTGTATAAAGACTTGGTAACAATCAGAAAAACAATTTCACAATGTTATTGTGACATATTACTGCCCAAGTAATTTGGATGGTCAACCACTTAAGTACAAGAGATATTTGATCTTTATAGACGAGAAATTAAAACTGGATTATAAACTATATTCTTATGCAATAGTTGTAGGAAATAGCAGGACACTTCAGGCTTACTAAACTGAATCTACCTTTTGAAGACACTATGTCTCTCTGACTTGGAAGATCAGCACAATACCTAGCAAAACCTGGGATATTTGAAGGAATTTGTTATCGTGCTAGAGAAACAATCTAGTAATTTTATGGTAACTGTCTTCAAGGACAAAGGTACAGCCAGGTTTATAGGAAGGAAGAACTTCTTTAATTAGACCTGTTGACACAGTTAGAGAAAACAGACGCATAAGCTCTTCTTCAAATCCTGAAAATTTGCATGCTTGAAAGCCTGTCAGCCATTCCAGCTACATCAGCTAGTTTATTAAAGCTTATTACCTTTGCCAAGACAAAATGAAGCATAGGTCACAGGTTGATAGCATCTCAAAAGATGATGTTATATACTTATGGGAGTGTTGCCTGCATTTGTTATTTTTCTCTGTTTATATTTATTTTTCAACCAGCTTCCTGAACTGCACCATACTTGTGCAACCACTTATGCCTCCATTCAACACAGAGGTAATGTCAACGATGGCAAGGGCAGGGAAAATAAGTGGGTTTGCATTAGAAATGCTACAACTGCCTTAGAAAAAATCTTCTTTCTAATTCTTTTCTTCTAATATCTCTGTGAAGAGAAAATACCATTCTATGACTGCATTATTATTATTTTTTAATGCATATGAAAATGACACCCTGATTTACTTCAGATTTTCAAAAATTAATTAAAAATAAACCCTAAATATATCAATATACATAGAGAGAAAATATTTTCAAATTAAAAAAAAAAAGTTTAATGATTCCTCCACTAGGGAGGACATAAAATTGTACTGGGTGAAAGAAATAGGTATGCAAATTACACATGCATAACTGGATGCCATTTACTTTTAATGTCTGACCTCTAATTTTCAGAAACAGTCCATTTAATTAAGGGATGTTATTGGTTTACTCCTCATTAGATCCACACTCATAAAATAACGAGTGTTCAGAATCCGATCTGTTAGACTGAGTTTCCCATTTGACTTTTTGTTTTCCAGAACTCTTTGGTCTATTAGCTGTTCACAATAATCCTGATCCATTTTTAATCTTTGTCCTAAGGAAAGGTGAGGCTCTCTTACAGGCAAGCAGGAAATAAAAGCAGCTAAATTCTTTTCTTTTTAAAACTGTTTTTCCTGATGAAATCCCCCAATAAATAGTACTAGCAACAGTAACAGGAGGATGTTTTAAAATAGGAAATGAAGTCTTTATTTCAAAATTAAGTGGTACACACATCACATCACATTTATTTGGTCTCACCACACTTATTTGATCTCAGTGTGTCTTACATAAGATAATGAAGCAGGGAGATCTTAGGACAGTACAGCATTCATAATGAAAGCATTTCATTTCAACCAAGTTACTCATTATGTGACAAGCAATAGAGCCCAAAATAGTACTTCAGTACTTCAGTGATGTTTTTTTGTTGGTTTTTTTTTTTCATTCTGTGTGATGAGCCGGAAAACACAAGTCATCGCTACTTATTCAGTACATAGGAAAGCAAGAAAGGACACCTGGAAATCTAAGAAACCAAAAGATAAAATATTGCATAGAAGGGGGGAAACCAATACCAAAATTATTCATTTTTTTGCTTTGGTTTTCATATTACTTTCTTAATTTTCAACGTGGATTTAGCTGTACTGCAAATTTACCTTTCCGTCATCATAATCTCCAATTGCAGCTAAACTTAAACACTCTTAAAAATTATATCCTTGTAGTAATTTCTGTCTGGGATTCTGGTGGTTAATTGTACAGGCTTATTTTGGATTCCCACACTGACACTAACAAAGATAGAAGAAAATGTCATAAGAAGTAGTAAGCATGGATTCACCAAAGGAAAATCCTGCTTGATCCATCTGATAACCTTCTATGATGACATGGCAGGATGGTGCAAGGAGGGGAGAGCAGTGGACCTTGTCTACCTCAACTTCAGCAATGTTTTGGACAATGTTTCCCATAATATCCTCTTAGGTAAACTCAGGAAATGTGGATTAAGTGAATGGACATGGAGTTACATCCAGAACTGGCTGAATGGCAGAGCTCAGAGGGTCGTGATCAGCAGAGTAGAATCCAGTTGGAGGCCTGTAGTCAGTAGCCTCCCCTAGAGATAAATACTGGCTGGGGGCTGACTTACTGGAGAGCGGCTCTGCTGGGAAGGACCTGGGAGTATTGGTGGATGACAAATTGACCATAAGCTGGCAGTGCTGTTGTGTCCAGGAGGGCCTGTGGTGTCCTGAGGTGCCTTGAGGGCACTGTGGCCAGCAGGTCAAGAGAACTGAGAGCACCTTTCTGCTTGGCCCTAATGAGGCTACACCTGGAGTGCTGTGTCCAGTTCTGGGCTGTTCAGTACATGAAAGACAAGGAGTTACTGCAGAGGGTCCAGCAGAGACAAAAAAGCTGATGAGGGGCCTGGAGGATCTTTTCTCTGAGAAGAGACTGTGAGGGTTGGGCCTGTTTGATCTAGGGAAGACTGAGAAAGGATCTCATCAGTACATGAATATCTCAAAGGTTGTTGCCAAAAGGAGGGCATCAGACTCTTTTCAATGGTGCCCAGCAACACACTGAGGAGAAAAGGCCATAAACTAAACCACAAGAAGTTCCACCTCAACATGAGGAAGGACCTCTTTACACTTAGCATGGCAGAGCACTGGAACAGGCTACTGAAGGAGATCATGGAGTATCCTTCTCTGGAGATATTCAAAACCAACCTGTTTGTTCTCCTGTGTAACCTACTCTGTGTGACCCTGCCTTGGCCAGGAGAGTCTGACTCAGTGATCTCCAGAGGTCACTTCCAAACCTAAAAATTGTGTGATTCTGCGAACATATAAATAAAAGTATTACTTCAAGATAAATCATCCACTTTTTTTTAGAGATGTGGGGTTGCAGAATTTTATTTAACAGTTTTCATTGTAAGTTTAGTTTAGTTTTATGTACCTAAGATGGCCTCTTTGCTGCTTCAGAGTTGTTTCTTATCATAAGTTGATTTATGTCCTGTGCTGTTTCTGTTCCCCNTAGAGATTAGAGATATTTTGCTATTTTAAATTTTTCTATGGAAGAGTTATTGTTCTGAGTTGGAAGGGACCTAGAAGATCCATTGAAATCCAACTCCAGGCCCTTTACAGGACAGCCCCAAGAGTCATACCACATGCCTGAGAGCATTTTCCAAATGCTTCTTGAACTCTGTCAGGCTTGGTGCTGTGACCACATCACTGGGGAGCCTGTTCCAGTGCCCAACCACCCTCTGGGTGAAGAATTTTCTCCTGATTTCTAACCTAAACCTCCCCTGACAGTTTCATGCCATTACTTTATTCTCTAAACTACTAAGGCAAATCTCTACTCTTCCACAAACCCATACAACCCCAATAGTGTCAGTGCTATTAAACCCACAAGGCAAGTCTGTCTATTGTTAGAAAATCTGTAGAGTGATTGATCTGTAGGTCTAAGACAGGTAGATCTTGAGTTCCCATTTCAATGAAGAAATAGCAGACAGAGAGAGACTACACTGCAGAAATACCCTGCAAAGCCAGATGGGCTGGAAACTATGGAAAGTGTAGTGGGACACACATACAGAGAATTCAACAACCTAGTGAATAGGTTGAAAGCCTATTCATACCAAAAACAAATAGCAAACATTCAGCCATCAAAAGTGTTTTTGAAGTATAGCATACAGTCTGAAGGGTTCTATCCCATTTTCTTCAAAATTTATTATGTTTTCATGAGTCTAATCAAAATTTGCAGATCATGTTGAATTATCTTAGGGTATATACATTTATTCTCTGATTATGCGTAGAGAAAATTTGCAGAAGTAATTTCTTGCTTACAGTGTAAAGCTTAACTATAGAACCACAAGGGTCTCCTACTCGTCTCTATACACCTATCTGTATATTTTGACATTTCATTCTACCATGGACATCACTGCCAGTATTCTACATCTTGATAGCCTCCTTAATAGCGCACCCTCCTTCTGTACTCACAAGCATATCTAATTCATGTAGTATGTTAGAGTATGGATTACCACCAGAAAAAATAACGTTTTCCTTCTTCTGAACAGAGATATTTATAGTCTTAGTCTGCTAGTAGTTACCATTTTGTCACTGTATCGACTCTAGTTTCTGGTTTTGCAACTTCATCAAAAGAAAAAAATGAGAGAGATACTTTCAAAGTAAAATCATGTATACTAAAACATGGCCTAGAGACATTATAAAATTTCTCAGGAAAAATTATTCACATTCTTCAGGAGATGAAATGAATAGCGGTGTTAAGGAAAATTCCCCAAATCAAAGTTGTCTGTGCAATGTAGCTCAGTATCCTCAGACCTTTTTTGCCCTTTGGCATCTAAGGCCAGTGACCCCATGACACTCAGTAACAGACTGCACCACTTCCTAACGTCAATTGTATATGTAATTCCGCCTCGTTTATATCTCATTGTTACAGCTGCAGCACATGCCTTGCATCTTCCTTTCCTTAGAGGGAGAGAATAATGTCTTTTTACCTCATTTTCTAGGCAATTTTTACATAACTTGTCTCAGAATAAACTAAAACGAGGATTTTTTTCCTTTCAAGGGCAGAAGAATAATATATTCTTTTATGTTTCCTCCATATGAATGGTAATTTGTGCTCTGCATTCACCTCTAAATGAATTACGAATCCGTGGAAAAATAACTACGTGTGCATTTTTAAAAGTTATATAATACTAGTGGCCATGTAACTTACCAGAGGCACTAAAAGATCCTGCTGTGCATAAGCATCTGAAGAAAGCCTGCGAGGTCTACAAGAGATCCTATTCTAAAAGAAACAAGGGAAGGCAGAGGCAACCTATCATGCCCCATAGCTTTGAAAAATTGATAATATTTGACACTGAGATTATGACACTACAAGGGCATATTATCAAACATTTTGAAAAGTGTGATTTACCACAGCCCTAACAGCATCCCTACCCAGTGCTCATTTGTACTGCCTAGCTGCATCCCATGACATCTCTGATCGTGTCATCACCAAGTCAAATAAAAGCTCTGGAGACATCGAACATGCTGAGATTAGAGAGATTAGAAGCAGATGTGATGCACCAAATATTGAGTAATATCACATATTTGACTGATGGTTGAACTTTGTTCATTTACAGCCAAGTTTCTGTTGCATTTCCTTCTCCTCAAGATTTATGTCGTTATTTGCATGTTAATGTGCTTTGAGTCAGAGCAGATACTCAGTAAGCAGATATGGAATAAAAGCTCCTTTAAAAATAGACCATGAAATGCACTCTATGCCTGTTTGTGCAATCTGTAAAGATAATGCTGCAGACTACACTCATAATAAGATTGATATTAAATATATTACAAATATGACAATGTATAATATAAATGGCAGTTCAAGCTCCTTCTAATCTCATTCTCCCTTTCTCAGTAAGAATCATGAGACTCAGACTTGGCCTTTTAATGGGTTAGATACACCTTATCACAATATTTAAAGTGCTCTGCCAAAGCCAAATTTAAGAGGCCAGGTGGTACTTCATGAAGAGAAACTGCATAAAATGTAGCTGAATAAAAAAGGTCTTGACAAGGATATGTTTCTTGTGGAAGAATATTAGGTACAAGACTAGGACAAGGAAATGGGACATTAGGAAGGCTTTTATTTTTTTGTTCTGTAGGATAAATGCTGAAGGCGTATCAAGAGCATTTGATTTCTGCTTTTGAAAGGACGAAGCATGTTGGGGGGGAAATCGTGGATTTTGTCTTGGCTAAATGTAAAAATGGGTTTCAAAACAAACTGATTTCCTCAAATGCCAATCTGATAACTGAAATTACTTTTAGTTTAAACTTTTCAATGCTAATTTATTCCCCTTTCTCCTCTCACAGATCAATCGCATGTCTAGTTTTTGTCTGTTGTTTAATTAGATTTAGGCTTCTCAAAGTGCACAGAAGAAAAAGCAAGATAGCTTAACTGGTCTGGCAGAACAGAAGAGGCATTCAGTACAGCTGTGCCAGAGTCTGGAATTTCATTCCTTGTCAGATTTTCTTTCTGTGTACTTGTACACACTGAGAGGTTGCCCTCTAAATGCTAAATTAACTCTAGTAGAAGACAAAGCTGACTGTAACCATAGCAGAACAAGAGTTCTCAAGTTTTTTTAAATGGAAGTTTCTATTTCCAGAGGAGAGTTGTTTGGGATTTTTTCTTAATTCTCTTGGTATTCTTACAATACTGGAAATAACAATAAAATGTAATATAGCCTTTTAGGAGTAGGAAATTTTTTTAAAGGAAAAACACTTCAAAATATGGTAAGAATATGGTGATGGGTAAACCTTTCCAGACAGTAAAATATATTCTAAACAGAGATAAATATGCAGGATTACTTAATCTATACTCACTTTCAACCAAAAGTATTAACAAGTTAGTTTCTTTGACTCTGTGATGTAAAAGAGACCTGATTCAGAAAAAAGAAATATAGGAATTGCCATTTTATAAATAAACTTGGGTGATTATTCAGAGAGAGGGAAGATCTCTGAGCTTCTGGGAAATAGAAAGTCACCCAGAAACCACAGTCTTAGGAGAAATTTATTACTCACTTTGAAATGACCCATGAAAATATTGTAGCCAACAGCAGCTCAGGTAAATCAACAGGTAATAAATTCTTTCCCATTCCATAAGGAAAAAGAATCTGCTACTGCATATCAGATCCATAATATTGTCCAACCCTGTTTTTGGGTTTTGTCAATGAGATCTCATACAAGATTATTTTTTTCTATATGCCTAGGAAATAACCCTCTTTAAGTTTTCTGATTAATGCTTTTATAGGGTTACATGTAAACAAAGGTTCCATTTCAGTCTCAGGAGAGAAAAGTTCTGCTCATTTAGGTGCTTGGAGCTGTCAAGAAGGTAGATTAGGTGCAGCACACAAAACGAATTTTTGAAAGGATCACTAGCTGAGGACAAATGGTAGTCATTAGAGAAGGCTACAGCCCGGTTCAAAGAATCTTGTTAGGGCTCATCTGCTGACAGGCTCATCAGCTGATTGCAAAGAAAAGTTGCTCACAAAAGAAAAAAATCACAGCCCAACCATGAAGAAATACCAGTAAGTCAAAAATTCTCTGATGGCGTTGTGGAAGCCCACACCTTTCATCCATCCTTGATAGTGGTTTCCAGGTATGAACTTAGAGGCAAGAATTTTGTGGACTGCAAGAGAGTGAAGCCAAGAGTTAATTGGTTTAATTTCCTTTACCTGTGTGGCCAAGATGCCTTTATCTTGCTCTAGCACTGTTGAAACATATAAATCTTATAGGTGTATGGATCTTGGATTGCTTCTGGAGATGTTTCTATTAAGTTTTCCACTGAGTGTGCTGGAACAGATGCACAAAGGACCACTCTTATAAGTATGTTGGCATACTTAGCCAAGTAATTAATTCACTGCAGAAAACTGTTATTTGACAACAGCCCTTTGAGATAGCTGCTTCAGGCTGTACTACTTTCAAAACAACAGCTTTTTTTACATTTTCTACAACTGTATGTACATTTTGCTGCTCATGATTCATACATTTATCAACTACAATGCCTAAGTCTTTTCTGTTGACATTGCCAACTTGATTAATTGAGACTTGTTGATTTTTCAGTCCTTCAAGTTCTGCCTTAAAAGAAAAGAAATCAAGATTAAGCTTTCCATTATGGATGCTTGCTCACTAAATGTCACAGCAACAACTTCTTCACACTCTCAGCAAGCCAGCACTTCAGAACACATTGGGAACTTTGGTTGGAGACCAGAGAAAAATCATGTACTTATATTCCTTTCTCAACTTTTCAGATTCTTTTTTCACCCTTTATAACTTTCCCCAAGATCCAGAAATACAATCTGGATCCTCTGAAGTGGAATTCATATAGTATTGATACTGGTAGTAGTACTAAAAACACAGGCTTTAAAGTGGGTTTGCTACTCCTTAGGACTGAAGTTTGTCAGGCTTGACTTGCCTGTAATAATTTTGACCAGTCTGTTGCTTTGCTCTAATTTGTTTAAATGTAGCAATTTTTTTTCCCCAATGAACAAGTGGATAAACCTAATTAATTTTGCTTTTAGTAACCTCTGTATGCTGTAAGAATAATTTTATAAAGACAGTAATTAACAGGTAGTTGTTCCTGCAAAGTGAAACATTCATGTCACTGAGATAATGATGGAGTGCAGCAGAATATGGGCCTGGTATGCAGCAAGGACCTTGAGCTAGGAACACCCCTGTAAACGGATTGTGAGACCAGGATGACAAGAAAATGAACAAAATGGCACTTGAAATCTAGAAAATGGAAGGCTAAAATCAACTTGCAGACACAAAGCTTGGTAAAAACAGGTTTAGGGGTAAAAAATAAGAAAAAAACCCCATAGATTAAAAAATCACCTCAAATAAGTTCAGCTATAATGAGACCTTGTAGACAAGAGACAAAAAAGCCAGGTGTAGCACTTGTTAGCAAGTAAATAACCAGGATCCGAAATGGCTCCTAGAGTACAGAAGAAAAAACTCTCATTATGATCATACTTCTCCCAACAATGGGTTCAGAATTTTGACAGCAGACTGTACACTCCACGCACATACAGAATTAAATCATTCAGCTTAGAATTCAGAAAAATATTGGAACAGTAACCACACCACCAGCATAAAATCAAATAAGCAAAGAACAACATAAAACTATCTACTGGCACCATATTTGAATTGCTGGGTCTGGTTCTGGACTCCTCAGTACAAAAAGAGGCACATGGACCAGGAGACAGGACTGAGTTTGTTAAGAGAGCATGAAGATGGTGGAGCTCCTGGAGCACCTGTCCTACCAGGAAGGGCAGAGATAGCTGGGGCTGCTCAGCCTGGCAAAGACTCAGGAGGATCCTACCTACCCACGTGTACAAGTACCTCTTAAGAGGAGTAAGGAAGACAGAGACAAAACCTTCTCAGTGGTGCTCATGGACAGGACAAGAGACAACAGGCATGCATTGCAATACAGAAAATTGCAATTAAACATTTGAAAAAATTCTTCACCATAAGGGAGACACAGGTTGCACAGGGAGGTTGTGGTCTCCAGCCTTGGAGATACCCAAAGCCCAGTGGGACATGGCTCTGAGCAATTTACCTCAGTCTGCTTTGAGCAGGCCAGTTGGACTAGGTACTCTTCAGGGGTGTTTTACTAACTCAGCCACCCTATGATTCTGCAATCATATGTGAATCTAAGATTCTATGAAAAGGGGAAGTGTGTGTACGATTTTTAACACTCTTCTATATAACTCCTTTTTTTTTTTTAATAATTACCTCTGGACCAATAATAATTCACTGATGAAACTGGTTAGATGTTAATGATAAATTAGTTTACATATAAGGTGTTTTTATTTTCATATAAGGTTTTGAGCATTTCCAAAGTACAAATGTAGTATACATGGAGAATAGTCAGTGACCAGGCATGTATTCACTAAGAGAGCTCATTTTGTTAGGGACTGTACTTACCACTTCTTCACTTCTACGGAGTGATTAATTCTTCTTTTTAAAGTGTTATGTTTTAGTTTGTTGAAGGTCAGTCCAGTCACATAGACTGTTCCAGCTCTAATACAATGTGACTAGCTGGCAAAGAGTTTTTATGAACTTTGTTACCCTTATTCACAACTAGGAACAATGACGGTAATTCTCAGGTTATGGAGAATAACTGGAGCATATTTTATTAGGTTTATGTTGCATGTGCAGTAGCCACAGCTAGGTGGTATTTTTTTGTGGTGTTTCGGATTTTTTTGTTTGGTTGAGGGTTTTTGTCTTTTGGGAGGTTTCCTGGCCTTTTTTACTAGACTTGAAACAGGTTTCCACTTTTTATTTTACAGGATTTAGGTTTTGCTGATTTTCTCTATTAACAGTAATAGTCCCCTACTTTGGAAAACACAGCTGTCGATTACCATGAAGCAGCTCTGAGTTGCTGATTGTTGCCTTTGGCTAGAAGGGTGGGTGACACTGAAGGATCTCATAGGATCCTCAATGAAAAAGTAAACACAGAAGAAAATGAGAACTTGTAAGTGCCACAGAAAGAACAGAGAACTCACTGGCCAAGAAAAATAAACATTTCCAAAGCCTCAGAATGAGAGACAATTTTAATTAAAACTATAATGCCCTATGGAATAGAAGTGAAAGTCCACTCAATTGTTGTTTGATATTTACACAGAAACCAGATGGATTTTGTAGCACAGAAGGTATCAGAACACTGCAATGAAAGATGGGAACCTCATAACAGAACTTAGATATGAAAAGCTCTCTATGAAGAGTTCTGGACAGCAAATATTTTGTTGTGAACTAGGATTAACCTCAAAGTGAGCATCATACATAATTTCTGTGTCATACTGAATGCTGTAACTCCATTGTCAGAAAAAATAAGAGGTCAATGAGGATGAAAAAAAAGATGCAAATACTTATACATCTTGTAAGCAAACAGTCTGGAATTGTTCCACTACTAAATGTAACAGAACTGATCATAATTGGTAATTTCTGATTCAAAAGGTAATGTTATTATTTTTTCACTATCCTTCTGTTCATAATACCAAATTACACTTGCAAACAGGGAATTATTTTTCTTCCACAGAGCTTTTTAATTTTTAATGTTTCATGCATGTATTTTAGATTACAATTCATATTTTCTGGTTAGCACCAGAATGGATGTGTTTCTATGATATATAAGTATACAAGACATAAAAGGGCTTGTACAGGAAATGTGGTGCTGTGTAACAGCAATGATTCTAAACCTTGGTACTTCAGTCAGCAACCAAATACTAAAATCTGAAAAGGGAGGAATTGCAATGTTTGCCTGGGGTTAAGTGGGTCAACCATCTGGTTGTAAATATAGTAAGACAGTAAAATTTGTTGTTTATATTATCATGAAAGCAAAAGCAGCTGTAGTGGAACCTCCAGGTAGGATATTTGAGACAGAGAGACTAACCTACTTGTACAGTGTTGGAGTATTGGTGATGAGTCTTCTGAGAATAAAATCAATGCTCATGCAGAAGCAATTTCTGACTCAGTCAGTTTCACCCTGGATAAAGCCAGGCAATGTTCAGAGTACTTGCTATTGCTTCTGTCAAAAACAAAAACTTTGAAACTCGTAATTAATTATTGTGTTTAGTGAAATATTACTTGAGCCCAGCCAGTTGCAGCAATAGGCAAAGGTACCAGTTTTGGCTTCTTTCAGTATTAGCATTTTTGCCACATCTCATCAAAGGCACCCAATGTCTCTGCCCCATCCCCCCTCTCCCCGTCCTGTTATAGCTCTCATGCTGGGTGTCCATAATGAGTCATACTCTAATCAGTCAATATCTGTTACTCCTGTTACTCTGCTTCTAGCTGAAGAATAGAATCACATCACCCGTCTTTCTGTTAAATAGAGGGGATCCTGCTTGCGACACTTATACAAGATTAAAAGATAATGTAAGAAGAAAAGGCTTTTGTTAACCTGCAGCTTCAACTCAGCTCTTCACCATGGGAATTTTCTCTAATTCAACTGTTTTACATACAGTATAGCAAGAATAATTAAGCTGTAAGGAAACAGAGAGTCAACTGGTGTGACAACTAGTGGATTCCTTACTGAACAGGAAGCCTCCCTAAGAGCTGGCCAGACGGAAAGAGATCCAGCACAGTGTCTCTTCTCCCAGATTTCTCTGTTAAGCCCCTGAATATTAACTAACTTTGTCCACTGAGGCTATTGCCTATGGAAGTAAATGTCCAGGAGTGTTCTCTGACATCCAAGTAACTGATACAGAACTGCCCACATTATGTATTGAATTCCTAAGCCTTTGAAGAAGATGACCTCAGTAAACTATTTCAAATGCCCCTAGTCTTTTTGAATACTGGAAACTGGAACAGTATAAGCAGTAGAAATTTAAATGTATAGAAACATTCTTTCACTGACACAGGTGATTACAACAAGAACTAGTGTTTACTTTCAGAAGATAGAAACCAACTGAACTGATTTGATCTAAAAAATTCCCCTGGAACAGAGCAGCAAAACTGGGTCCTAGACTGATTATAACTTTTATTTCCTGAGGGATAACCTTCCCTCTTTCTATTGATGGTAGTTTGTAACATAAAGAATAAAAATTCTGAGGCTAGGAGAACTTGGCTTTAGCATGCACTCTTCACACTGGGAAATGCAATGAACTCATATTTGCCAAGATGTCTATTTCGTATACATAGCACAGAAACCCATCAGTTTCAACCTTTTCAAGAGTTTGCAAGAAACTGAATGATTTATAAGAAAGATTATCAGTTTTGCACTTAAATATGGAGAATCTCTGATTTCTTTAAAGACAGTGAAAATCAGTGATTGAGACTGAGAAGTTGGCTTCAAATTTATTTTCTGATGTAGTGAGACTGCACTGTAATGTTCAGTACACCACAGCTCCTAGGTGTGCATATTGTGAACCAGACACTTTCAGACATATGCAATGAGTAAATCTGAGCAGAATATTTTTATGAGTTCTTCTTTCATGTTTTCCTCCCAAATGCTTTCTGAACATAAGGACTATCTCAAGATGAATTACTTTTTCCTCCCTTCCTAACCATTTTTATAGTCTTACTGAGCTCAACATGTCAGAAAAATAGATGGGCTAAAAGGAACAATAACAAACAACCCAAAAACCCCACAGATTTGTGAAATGTCTACACTTTCCATCTATAGAAGTCTTTCTATGGTTAATGTGCCTGATATTTTTCCTGTTCTGGCACTGACACACTAACCCCTTCTCATGTCCCCAGAGGTGTTTGCATTCTTATAACAAGCTGTGCTGAAGGCTTTTGACATTGCAATTCATCCAATGGTCAAAGTTCTCATTTGAAGCACTCTGAGAACTACTCATATAGTGATAGGTATTCAACAAATTCTTCCCATCTCAAGTGTGCACTGTAACCACAGAACACATGAAAAGAGAAGGAGAGATATTCATCCCAGGGAAATTTTATGATTTTATGACTTGGTACAAGTCTCTAGCCCCACTTTAAAAAAGATTGAGGTCCCAATTGAAGATGGGTATCTCTGGCAGTATCAGAAAAGGTCTTAATTTCTTGGAAATAATAAAAATTATTTATACCACCAGCATTTCTTCTCTGCTTTCCTGTGGTTATTTTGTAAGTATCTCATTGGTAAAAAAGTAAGGCTTCCATGCTTGTGTGTCTAATTCCTGAGAACTTCTCAGGCAGGGATGCAATGTACCTAAAAGCTAGGTTCTACTATCACAAATTTTTCTGGGAATCTTCACCTTAACTCCTGGTGCTGCCCACTTCATGGCACGTCTTTTTGAAGACTCTCTGGATGTCAGTGGAACTTGTCCCTACACAGCCTGGCAAACCACCAGAGAGAAGCTCTGTCCTGTGCCTCTTTTAAGTTTGCAGATCAAGTTCATGACAAGTCATCCTATAATTAAAAATAATTACCCGTATAGCATGATATTTATTACAGTTAGAAAACAAATGTGTAAATGCCAAACAGTTTCCAGTAGAGCAGATTAGGAGTCATGACCTGTTTTGGTTTGGGAGCACACTTGCACTATCCATTTGCAGTGCATAAATTACAAATCTCTGATGTGGTATTGACTGATATAATCAAGCAGATTTGTAGCACTCTCTAATATTTCACACACAGCTGAGCTTTACTGAATTTTCTCAAGTAGTCAAAAAATTACTGAAAGCCTGAATGAATGCAAAGTAGCGCACAAGCATTCCCCATCAGATGGTTACCAACAGTGTGACAGATATATTAAGCAGAGATAATTACTGCTTACATTCCAAGAGACAGGATTTTTTTTGGTGCATATGTTTGTTCATGCAATGATTACCTTGTATAAGAACAAGTATACAAGGCAATAACAGATTTCTTCCCTTTGGGAATGTTTGTGAGTCATATTATAATAAAAAATGAGTTCTTTTTGCACATGTACATAAAAATGCCACTTATTATGTAAATTCAGTCTGCCCGGCATAAACTTACCTCTGTTATTGAAAAACACTTCAACACAAGGCTTCCAGGTCCACACTGTGGGGGTGCAGTTGAATGACTTTCTTATCACTTACATAAAAATAAATTAATTAAAATGGAAGTCATCATGAATCAAGTCTATGAAGAAATTGTTATCCACATGCACTGTCTTAATATAGCCTAATTTATGTAGGAAGTCTATCTAATTACCATAGCACATTGAGATTTCTGGGATGGCACAAACATTCAAAATAAAGCAGAGTGATTATCTAATTAATGTTTAATTTTAACTACCAGTTACTGTCCATCATGTCTCTGGGTGCATATGCCTCCTTTTTCTCTTGTCCAAACATAAAAGTTCCAAAGATTTACAAAAGCGTTTGGGATTTTTGGAGGGGTTTTTTTGGTTTGTTTTTTTAAGAACACAAAAGAAGGCAAGCTCAGAGAAAAAGAAAAACCTTTGTTCTACTAATCCACAATTCAGGGACATCCCAGATATTTGGCTTCAACTTGTCTTTGGAGTGGAGCTGTGCTTTCAAATTTTTAAATTCCCCTCCCACAGGATTATGTAGTTCCTTACCTAAGAATTTCAAAATAAATTTTAACCTTTTCTATACATTTTTAAAATGTGATGTACTTGTTTACTCTAATTAAAACAACTTTACACTGTAATATACATGAAATAGGAAGCTAGGGCTTCAAAACAAAGCAAATATTATGAAACAGTAACTTAAACATCTTGGTAGAACCATTAAAAAAATCTTTGCTTTTTAATTGCTGGGTTTTATTTTAATTATTATCAAACATTTTAAAAGGAAGAATGTGAAAGCAATTTTAAAATATTATAAAATAGATCTACGCTGGTTTTATTTAATTAATTAACTCACTGTAGTTGATAACATCAGTGGCTGAGCCACAGCTCTTGAGACAAGTGGTGCAAAAGACACTCATCAGACAAAAGTAGAATTCAAGGTTCTATTCCTGGCAAGATCTTGGCTGCTTAATATTAATGCTTCCCAGGTGTGCAAAGTCTTACTTGTTACAAATGTCTGGATACAGCTTAGCTGCTCTGAGCTGAACAGCTCTTTGAGGCCTGTACTTTAGGAGGATTCACAAACTGCATTTTCCTCCACCCTAGTCAGGCAGATAAGAAACTCCCTACACAGATTTGCAGCTAGCACCAAACTAAGGACATGGTGGGTCACCTCCTCATTTTAAAACAGTGCCAAGAATGCACACTTCAGGTGAAGGAGGTAGAGGCTTAACCCTCTTCTCCTTGACAATGTTCATGTCCATTGCTCCATTCCACCAGAAGGAAAGCCCAACACATAAGCCCATGAGCTACTCTGAATTATGGTATTTTCCATACTCCTGTCATCATGTCCCACTCTGGTGCAGCTGTTGGCTGATTTCTGGGGTGTCTGCACAAAGAGATCTCATGCTCCCCAAGCTCATAGAAGTTGCTGCATAGTCAGATCAAAAGTCCATCTAGCACAGAAGCCTGCTTGCCTTGCTAGACATGAACTGATACTCTGAGATAAGTAACACAAAAGGTGTGTAAGGCTTTTCTTTAATACTTTCCCCACTGCAACTATTTTCAACATTATAAAATTAATGTAGTCATTTACCACTTTTTAGATCATAGTCAGGGTCAGCACTTTTGTGACTGTAGATTTCTTAAAGAAGAAATTATATAATTTTAGAAAATATACCTTACAGAGCTAAGCCATTAAAACACTAGAAAATAAAATCCCAAGGGTTCAGTTAGACTCTCTTGAATATGTACATTCTGATATGTTCATGTCCATGCTGCAGTGCAAATTGAATGACAAATGGAAGCAAGCAGTAATTATTCCTCTCAATAAAGGAGTATCTTGAAGTACATTAATAATTACTGAACCATCTATTATTTTACCTACATCAGGTAAATTATGAGCAAGGCAAATTACTAGGATGTCTCCTCTATAATCAAGAAGAATATTTGGTGACAGTGTTTATTATTATCAAAACCATCTTCATTGAACAACTGCACTAGTGACAAATTATATTTATATTGGTATTGATCACACTTACTATTAACCATGACAACAGTAATATTATTAGTATTAATCACAGCAATTGTTATGCATTTGCATGATACTTGACAAACACATGCTTAAATACCTTGAACAAGTTTTTTTCCTTTAATAAACTCAGTAATATTCAACATAATCAGTCCAGTATCTGCCTCAAAGAACTCACAATCAGATTAAGCAAGAGAAAAACCAAATATAGAGTGATAATGTAGGTAACAGATTATCTGAGGAACTACCGGGGAGAATGGAAAATTACGAAGAGCACCTGAAAGAATTTTGAGATTTAATAGAGAATTGGAAGAAAAGAAAAAAGCTCACAAATAATAATAATAATAAATAAATAAATAAAAAGAAGAACTACAGAGGAAAGAGAATAGAGAATGATAGGAGCAACAAAAACAAAACAGGAAGAAAATGAGAAAAAGAGACTAGTTAGGGATATGAAGGTGATAATTTGCCATGTCAGCTAGCCAGAAGCTAATTTACTGCCACTGCCTGTATAAACATTTAGCCCCTGCAAGTGGGAGGTACTTTTAGTAAATTCATTCATTCCCTGGTGCACTCACTATAGGCTGAACACACAGACATACAAGATGTTGACCTGCAGCAACCTGTAATTGCTGATTAGCTGCCCTATATCTTGCCTATAGTCTGACCTTTCAGACACTTTGGACTACTCTTTGTGCTGCTGATAACCCTGCATGACACAGCAGGAACTGTGTGGCCATACCTGCTGGGTAATCAATCTAACAAATTAACATGTGGCTAAGATAGCACCTACCAATTTCTCCACTCTAGACAGGTTAAATGGTTCATATAACCAAGGAACAAACATAGAATTTGTTCAAATGAAACATTTGTTTTCTGAGTTCGACATAAGTTTTAGAATATACTTTCTCTGCAATTTTACGCTCCCACCCTATAGAAATGCAAAACCATAAGGTAAGCCGTATTGGAAGGGATTTCTTGAGGCCATCCTGCTCCTGCTCAAAGCAAGGCAAATTAAGCAGGTGGCTAAGGGCCATATTCAGTGAGGATTTGAGTATCCCCATAGATGGAGAATCCACAACCCCTCTGCGCAGCTTGCTCCAGTATTTGACCGTTCTCACAATAAGAAATTTTCCTTCTCTCTAATATTTTTCAGTATTCCAACTTGTGTCCTGTGCCTCTACTGTACATCTCTGAGAGGAACTTGCCCCATACTCTCTGTTCCCTGCTATGAGGAAGTTATAGGCAACAGCAGTCTCTCTTCATGACTTGTTCTTCTCAAGGCTGAATAGATTCAGCCCTCACAGTCCCTCCTTGTACTCCAAGTGCTGAAGTCCCCTCACTGACTTGGTGACCTCAGTATGTCAATGTCTTTCCTGTAGTGGAAAGCTCAAAACTGGAATGAAGTGTAGTTTCAAAAAAACCAAAAGTATATTACCTCACCTACCGCACATGACCAAAATTCTCAGGCCTCTCTGAGTCATCTCTCACTTGCTCTACTCACAAGACCTAAGATTCAGGTGTAATTTCTTGCATATTCTTGAACTGGAAATGGCATCTGATTGGAAGTGACATTGGAAGCAGCTAGCTTTCCTATCTGGTTGTAGAAATATGGACCAGAAAGTATGAGTTTGAATCAGTAGACCCATGGCACAGATGAAGGCAAGATTTTATCCACAGATATGGATACATCCATGGGTATTGATGACTTAATGCTATGTACTCATCAGCATGACCTAGGCCATGGGCTTTGGAAGAAAATGGTTAAGCAGCCAAACTTCATGTAAGGAGATACTTGATTTTAAGAAGCACAGAGAGACATAGACAATTCTTCAGGTGTAATGTGCAGCTATGGAAGCATAGAATAGTTTTGTTTGGAGGGACATTTAAAGATCATCTAGACTAACACCCCTGCAATAAGCAGGGACAACTTTAACTGGATCAGGCTGCTCAGAGCTCCATCCAATCTGACCTTGAATGTTTCGAGAGACGGGACATCTATCATATCTCTGGGAAACTTGTTCCAGTGTCTCACCACCCTCACCCTAAAAAAATTGATTCCTTATATCTAGTCCAAATCTACTCTCTTTTCATTTAAAACCATTACTATTTGTCCATTATTAATAATTACCATATTACTACAGACCCTAATAAAAGGCTTGCCCACATCTTTCTCATAAGCACCCTCCAAGTTCTAAAAGGCCACAAAAAGGTCTTCTCAATGCCTTCTCTTCTCCAAGCTGAACAACCCCAACTGTCTTAGTCTGTATCATAGTAGAGGTGTTTCATCCTTCTGACCATTTTTGTGGCCCTCCTTTGGGCTCTCTCCAACAGGTTGATGTCCTTCCTGTGCTGGGGAGCCCCAGAGCTGGATGCATCATTTCAGGTTGGGTCTCAACAGAACAGAGTGGAGGGCCAGAACTCCTTTAACCTGCTGACCACACTTCTATGCAGTCCAGGATTTGATTGGCTTTTTGGGTTGCAAAGACACATTGCCAGCTCATGCCCAGTTTTTCAGCCACCGGTATCACCAAAACCTCAGCAGGGTTTCTCTCAGTCCGTTCATCACTCAACCTGTACTGATACCAATGTTCGACTGAGCCAGGTGCAAGACTTCTCAAGCTTTTCCAGGTCTCGGTCAGATCTCAGGTTCTATATGCAGGCAAATATGTGAAAAAATTCAAATTCAAGCTTAGAAATTTTAGAAGCCAGATACTCGTTTCAGAAGGTACTCTGAACTCCATAAGCTGTAAGCTTTTATGTATTTCTGAGGCCACCAAGCCCTGAAACTATAAAGATCAATAGATCTTGACTGAGTTATGAATTCACAAAGGTTGTGCACTTATGAGCCATGTAATTCTTCTATGAGGAGTTAGCATGAGCTATTGCAACTCCTGAACCAACAGTATAGTGGAAATAACAATAAATGTTCTCCCAGCACAAGTTTTTTTCCTTTCTCACTGATGTGCATTTATTGTAAATACTTTTGAAGGCCTCCAGCTGGGAACTAATATTGTTCCCCTTATGCCCATCAATTCCCTATAGTATATATCTGCACTATTCAACATTTTTAACTCTCACACAGCAATTTTGCCGGACTGTGACAGTGTTATAGCTGACCATTCCAAAGAGTCATAGAAAAGCGTATGAATTCCTTTGTCAAAGAATAACAGTTCCTAGAGTGAGATATCTATCACAAAAAGGGCAAAAGTATGGTGTAGTCCCTATACCTCCCAAGCATCCAAATGCTAAATTGGTTATAACAACTCTTGGCCCAGCATGAGTGAGACATTATTTACTAAACCAACAACAGATAAAAGCACATGCCCATGTTCTCAGTTCCAAGCCTGACTGTGAGCAAAAATGTGAAAAGCACAGTCATTCATCCACCTACAAAGATTAAATCACTGGATGAAATATCACTGTTATTTATTTCTATGGTGCCCAAGCTTTCATTACAGCCAGTGAAAAGAGAGATCTCAGAGCTCAGCCAAAAGAACACCTGTTCATCTTCCCAGATGAAAAGCTGCTTCAGCTGCACTACCTGTATTAATTAGATCCCACTTAACTGTATAATATGTAGCTCACATATAGATATCTGCACTGCAGAGACCTTATAGTCAGGAGTCTGAACCTGGAACTGAACCCTAATTTTTTTCTTCTCTCATTAATTTTTTTTAACAAGAACCAAACTCCAAATTTTTGGCACTCTCCTGCATAAAAATGTTACCATATGGAATCCAGTTGACATTTAAGCAATAGATCAGAGTTGGATTAACCTCAATTTTAAGTTTATGCTACTTAGATATCAACAGATGAGAGATTCACTGAAGGCTCTCTTAGTACCCTTATAGCAACATTCCCTTGACCTGTTTTAGAGAGACATTTTAGAATGAGAATAATTATATTTATTTCTTTACATTATTTGTAAGAGAGTTTAGGATAAATAAGTCAAATCTGGCCACCTATAGCCAGCCAATGACAAATAGCAAATAGCATAGACACACTGTAAATATTTCCTCTGTTCCTTGAGAAAAAATGAAGCTTTGAGAGCAAGGTCACATACTGAACGTATGTCTTCAACCGACAGCCCACAGAAGAGCTAACTGTAGCATTATTGTCTGGTTCACAGCTGAACATAGCTAATCTGCAGCTTCCTGAGGATTTCACTTACAAGAAAAAGCAGGATCAAGTCTGGATTTTCCTACTAGTGATTAAGCATAAACCAAGCAGAGCAGTACTGTGAAATATTGAATAAGATATGGTTAGACATGTCTTGTGTTCTTGATAAGAGCTCTCACTCACAGTCCTTTAGTTCAGTAGCCAAGCAATTTGAAGCTAAACCCCTTAATTTTCAAGTTTTGGAGCAGAAGTCTAACTAGGAAAGAGCAATACTCTTGCACATAAGAAAAAAAGCTAGAAAGAGAGCACAGCAAAATCACAGTCAATAGATCTTAAGGGAGGCAACTCAACACCTTGAAGTTGCTGAGGAGGCTGACAGAAGCTTTCTTCAAGGTGTCCTTCGTGAGAGATGTCACCTTGTCTGTTGTCAGCTTTGAGCATCGTGTAACTGCGTGTAACCACTACTCCTGGTGGGGGGGAAATGCGCCAACTGAAAACATCATTGCTTCCAAGGCTCACAGCTGCTTTATTTCAGAAAATCACAGAGGGAAAGGCCTCCTTGAAAGCTACAGTGTAGAGAGAAAGGCAAGTGTCAGACAGGCATAGTTCCATCAGAGAGAGGCCAGAAAGATATAATCTGGAAAACTGATAAGGGACTAGCCTAGAAGTGCAAAAGCTGCCGGACGCTACTTTCAGCTGTGCCTGCATTGCAGTGGGCACAGTCGATAACGGGCATCAAAGACAAACTTCACAGCATCCCGACTCTGTTCCTGGACCAAGTCCCAAATGTGGATTACAGCAAAGCCTGGAGGCAATTTTGGCAACAACATGAAAATTATCCCAACAGGCTGCCACCAGCTGAGAGGTGCCAGCCTATACATCATGCCTGCTACTTTTTCTCCATCTTTGATGTGCACCTTATGCTGAGTACTTCAGGCTTATCCAGCAGTGTCTGGGTTGCAGACAGGGTTTTGGTAGGGAAGTAAAATGGAGGAAGCATGGCAGAAAAGCCACCATAATTCACCATGCATGGTGGACAGTCATGGTGCCAAATGCACATTTAATGCTTTTTGCTTAAAAAGTGGAGCAAAATAAGCGCATTCCCACTCCACATGGGATCAAATTGTATTTTGTCATGTTTTTGTCTTTGATGTCTCTGTCTTTTATGTCTTTGATTCTTGTTACGGGGTAAACCTGTCCAATATAATGTTTTTAAACACTTAATGCATTATGAGAGGCAGGAAAAAAATTTGGGCTAGGGATATATATTTGGGAAGAGAAAGTGGAGATCTGTAAATAAGTGTTGTTCTTCAACCCACTTCTTATGCCTCCCCTTCAGCTGTTGAGCTGCTTGTTTAACAAAACAGCAACACTTCTGGGACTTGAAATGGTGTCAATGGGCATAGATTATTAAAAAATACATTTGATAAAGAAAAAGAAAAATAACTCCCCCTGATGTTCTACTCTAAAAACTTACTCCATATGCATATTTTATCCTCTTCCAATGCACCTGCTTTGACCTTTTGCTTTTGAACAAAGCAGGAAATTAGATCTGAAAGATTCCTAGGCCATTGTCTTACAAATATGCAGTATCCTCAGCAAATACCATTATATTTACTATTCTACAGAGTCGACTTTTGTTCAGGAATGACCCAGTCTTTAATCACAACTTTATGATTCACTCCCTTCTGGAAAAAGAATAAATAACTGCTTTTGCAAGAACAGCAAAGCAATCACAAGTGATTGAGACAACTTTCTTTTAAATATATTTAAACTTAAATTTGAAATATTTTTACAGAAGTGTCACTTGTATTAGTAGCAGCACATTTCTTAGCTCTGATATGTTAGATTAATAAGAGATTTCCTAATGTTTTCAAAGAGAAATTAATCTCCTTTTTATTTTACCTGAGGAAATTATTCAGTCATATGATCTCTTGTATATTTCCACTCTAATCTGTATTTAGTTATGTCTTTGAACTCAGGTATTAGTGTCAAAAAAGTATTGCTCAAAGTGACTATACCTCTCAAGTGAAAGACGTAATATTGCTCATTAATGTGAGAGGGATATCTGCTCATTTTTAGATTATTAAAGTAGAAAAAGGATTGGATTTAATACCAACATTCTTTCTTTTAATAACTTGAGATAATAGTCACATGATTTGAAGATAAAGTGGATCACTCTGTTTTGTCAGTATAAATCACTGTGACATGTAAGTTTTTTCCAAGGGAAAAATTATGCACAAAAAGATCCTTGCCTCAGTTTTCTGGAAAATCTAGTTCAAATTCCTGGAGCCTTTTTTCTTTGTGTTGTTTATCACCTTGATTAGTATAGAACAGTATCTCTCAAGAGTACCCTGTAGGTACTACTTGGCCCACTGACTCTTTACAGGGGGTTTAAAAGGATACTGCAATTAGCAGATGAAATTCTGTCTTAATAAATGCAAAATTATGCCCATGGGGGAAAATCAATCTTAAACTTCATGAAGCATGATGAGTTCTGAACTAGTTAATTACCACAGAGGAAAAAAATCTATCTCTGCACTACAATGGATAATCTAAGAACATTACTCGTAGCTATCACACAGGAAAGCAAAATGATGACAATTATTAGGAAAGGAAGACATAACACATCAGACAAAAATGTAATTTCACCATTCAATTCTGTGATTCACTTGCATCTTGCAAATCATGTGTAGTTCTAGTTCTCACATCTCAGAAAGGAATATAGTAACTCTACAAGATTCATGAAGAAAGCTGAAAATTTTGTCAGACAGTTGCGGTGGGTTACCCCAAACAACAGCTAAGCACCCACTAGGTCACGCACTCACCACCACCTCAAGTGGGATGAGGGAGGAAATCTGAGCAGCAAAACCTGAGATAGCATGGACTAAGATAAACACAGTTTAATGAGTGAGGCAAAGCTGCACACACAAAATAAGAAATGCACCTACAAACAGGTGTTCAGCCATCTTCAAGAAGGTAGAATCTCTCCACACTAATGGTTAATTGAGAAAACACACTCCATAGCCATGAATCCACTCTTTCCCAAGCTTTTATCACTGAGCATGATGCCATATGTGTGAAATATCCATTTGTTCAGCTGGGACCAGCTGTCCTGGCTTTGTCCCTTCACAGTTTGTTGAGCACACCCAGCCTCCTCACAGCTGGGATGGGGTGAGAGTCAGAAGAAGCCTTGACTGTGCAAGCACTGCTCAGCAGTAGCTAAATCATCCCTGTGTTATCAACCCTGTTTAGATTAAAAATTCACAGCACCATACATGCTGCTGTGGAGAAAAATTATCACTAGGTCAAACATATCCAATAAAAAAAAAGAAAAGGTCCAGTATAAGAAATGATCAAATAAACTAGATCATCAAGTTTAATGATCAAGAAGATGATTCAAAATAAATAAAAGAGGAATGCTTTTATACAGTATGTATTTAATATATTGAATTAGTTGCCACAAGTTGCTGTGGGTCCCAAACTTTACATCTATTTACAAAACAATTAAAAAATAAATTAAAAAAAAAAGAATTTTAAAAATATAATGAAAAAAAGAAATACAAATCCAGTAGTAGTAAATGCAACTGCAACTTGTTCAGGTACAGATTTCCCTATACTTACAGGTCTGCACAGGCAAATGGGAATACATGGGATGAACTCTCACATAATCTCGATATTCGTATATTGTCACAAAGGTATCTACTTTTGAATTATTTGGATAAAAAACTCCTCCCACTTTTGCATACTGAAGATCTGTTTCCTTTAAAAATATGAAAGAAGAATAATTTGTAAAAAGCAATCCAGAGATGTCCATTGCACTGACCTTTTAAAAAAGATAAGGATGCTTTCTTTCTCACCTGCTTATCCCATTATTCTGCAAACCGATCCAGAGACAAGAGAAAACACATTTATGCCATTCCATGTCCATGTCATTCTTCTTTATCTCCTTCCCTTTCTCTGTGAAACATCAGTTTGCTATCATTTTTATTTTCACATAGTTACGTAGTTACCTGGAGCAAATAAGAATTATGCTCTTGCAAGAACCCAGATGAGAAAGGGCATGAGTTCCCTGTATAAAAACGTATGACATTGATGCAGTGGGCTGTAAATAGCATTGAAAAGTTTGAACCGAATGAACTGAAAAATATCTCAAATTTCTTTCTGATCTGGTGATTTCAGCAGTTACATGTAACAGGGAAAACATAAAGGTCTTAGTCTCATAGAAGTCAATGCTAATTAATTCATGAAAGTCCTATGACCTATATTAACCAAGACATCAAACAGTGCCTTCTGACCTTAAAACATTTGAAGTTCATGGTCATTTTTTATTTTGATAAATTAAAATGATGTGATTGTTTTGTCTCACACTCAGTTTCATCATAGATCTGATTACAGCTATAGTCCCTAAATATAGCTAATATATTCCCTTTTGAGTGAATTTTTAGCTTCCTGAAGTCCATCTATATTGACCTTCTCACTGATGGCACAGATTGAACCCTGGTTACTAGGACAAGTTTGGGAACTGGCTTGTATCAATGCTCCTTGTATAATGCAATCCCCCACAACAAACTACTCTTTCTTCCATACTCAGATTTCTACTGCTCGGTTTGCTGCTTGGAATACATGACTGAATTAACATATGTGCTGTGGAGATTATTGGCAGAGTTGTCTCTGAAGGAAAGCAAGTAAATCAACTTGACAGTGTTATATCCACCTACTGAAATCCCATTCCTACCTAGGCTAAGAAGGTCTTACTGATTTCAATTAAAAAAGTGAACCATCAGATTGCTAGTGATCATTTGAGAGATCTTAATAGTACTGACTTACGAGCACAAGGTCATTGGTTTAAGCACAGTCTTGAGCAATAATGATGAAAAACACTGCATATATCTTATTTTTTAAACCTATATACTAACTCTGGTTACCAATCCTGTTCCATGCAAAGGACTACCCATATCCCATAAACAAACATTGTAAAGCACATCTCTTCTATTAGACTCAGTATACATATCAAAAAATTAATCACTTGATTCAGTTGTCTCCCCTCTCCAGATTAGGCATAAAAGATATTATCTGCTCTCAGGAGACCCCACCTTCAATGTGCATTCAGCTCTGGGGTCCTCAGAAAAGGAAGGACATTGACCTTTTGGAATGAGTCCAGAGGAGAGGCACCAAGATGATCAGAGAGATGGAGCAGGTCTCCTGTGAAGACAGGCTGAGAAAGTTGAGTTGACCAATGTGTAGAAGAGAAGGCTCTAGTGAGAGGTTAGAGCAGACTTCTAGTACCTAAAAGGGGCTTACAAGAGAGCTGGAGAGGGAATTTGGACAAGGGAATATAGTAACAGGGTAAGGAGGAAGTGAAAGAGAGTAGGTTTAGATTAGATATTAGGAGGAAATTTCCTTCTGTGAGGTGGTGAGGCAGTGGAACATGTTGCTCAGAGAAGTCATGGATGCCCCACCCCTGTAAGTGTTCAAGGCCAGGTTGGATAGGACTTTGAGCAACCTGAACTAGTGGAAGATACACCTTGACCATAGCAGGGGGGCTGGAACTAGATGACCTTTCAGGTCCCTTCTAACCCAAACCATTCTACGATTCTATAGTATTCTAGAAAAACCCAGCCAATCATAATTGTTACTTTATCCTCAGTACAGAAAATATCCTCTTTTTTGTTACTGTTAAGGCAGCACTTTCCTAAAGCATTAAATATCTTTTAAATTGACACCAAATGTTTTGAGGAGAACACAGTAATAATGCAAATATTATATTGTTTACTTTATTTTTAGCTGTTCATATATTTAAATGTTTCACCTCTATTTAACTCTTATCTAGGCCAATGTAAAATAAATATTACCAGACTTATTCACTCTACCTGATAATTTCCAGTTAATATTAATGCTTTGGCATATAGAACCACAGAAATAAAGGCCAAAAGGGACCTGTTAGGTCATTTAAACTGACTGTCTGCATATGAATGGTGATTATATTTCATCTGGTTCTTTTCAAAACTCAACAAAAAGTTTGCATATGACTACAGCATATCTTCTTGAAAAGTCTTAATCTGAGGCAATGAAAATATAGCTCATGATGTTTCTTTCTCCCCTGTAGCTGGCAATCCTGACCACCAGATTGTTGTTGTGTTCTTCAAGATAGTGTCATCATCTTTTGCACAGCTACAGTGCAACAGGTGGAAAGTATCTATAGCCTCCCACATGACAGGTAGAAACAGCTGATTTGGTCCCCTCAGGTACTACAGACAAATTAATCTCTTGTTCTCTTGATATTTGTTATCATTATATATGTTTGTTAGTGAATCAGAATGCTACTGTTTCTGCCACTCCAAAAAGATGGAGTTTTAAATAAAGATTATGAGTTTTACATCATCCTCGTTAACCTGTGACTCTTCAGTAGACAAAGTTATGTTCTTGCATTGTTATTGGGATATGCACCCGGTGGCATTTGGGGATTGTCCCTGTACTTGGTGTTTAGGGCTCTCTCAGGAAAGCTTTCCCATTAGAAAGCTGACTTCAAGCTACAATTTGCTCAAGGTGCTGACCGTGTGATTTTTTTTCCAAAGTGCCTGAGAGATTGTGGACAGGGAGGGGTATTAATATGGGATGTGGGACTCTGAAGGACCATGACCATAACACTCAGGCATTCTACAGGTAAACTTGAAGACCCGCAACCCTGTCCTGGATCTTGCACAGTGAGCCTTTGCAGTTCTGCACCTTTGTAAAATAGGATGCACGCATTTAAAACTATTTTTGGACCAGGAAATATTCAGACCTGAAGGTATTTGGTGTCATCCTGACAAGTCAGAGCCTACACTAACATTTTCTCTTCCAGTCCTTTCAAGTAAAATTAGCTAATTCAGCAAAAGTTCAGTTTTGACAGTACAACTGTTTGTATAATGGAAGTTTCTGCTGTCAACCAAAGATCACATCCTTGATGATGATCACTGTGCTGGCAGATGCTGCTATAACAGACACAGAATAAATTGCATTCACTGTGAAGTGCTTTGACAAGCGTAAATGGTCTGGGCTAAATGTCTGTATTGCAATTGAAAGAGTACTTGAAAAGCATTTAAATATTTTCAAAAATATTACCTGGTATCTCATGACAAAGTGTTTTGGTTTAACTCCAACTGACAACTAAGCACCACACAACTGTTCACCTACTCCTCATGCATCAAAATGAGAGAGAAAATGAGAAAAGCAAAAGTGAGAAAACTCACAGCTTAATACAAATCCAGTGGTAGTAAATGCAACTGCAACTTGTTCAGGTACAGATTTCCCTATACTTACAGGTCTGCACAGGCAAATGGGAATACATGGGATGAACTCTCACATAATCTCGATATTCATATATTGTCACTAAAGGCAGTTCAATAGGTAATGCAAAGCTTTTGCTTTTTGCACAAGCAAAACAAGGAATTCATTCACCACTTTTTCCATGGGCATACAGGTGTTCAGCCATCCCCAGGAAAGCAGGGCTGCATCATGTGTAACAATGATTTGGGAAGGCAAATGCCACAAATGTCATCACTCCAAATGTCTCCCCCTTCCTTCTTCTACCCCCAGCTCTACATGCTGAACATGATGCCATATGGTCTGGAATTTCCCTTTGGTCACTTGGGGTCAGCTGTCCTGGCTGTGTCTTCTCACAGTTTTTTGTGCACACCCAGCCTCCTCACTGCTGAGAGGGGTTGAGAAAGAGGAAAGGCCTTGAGGCTGCTCAGCAGTAACTAAAACGTCACTGTGATATTAACATGGTTTTTGTCACAAATCCATAACAGCTCCATACCAGCTACTCTGAAGGTACTTAACTCTACGCCAGCCAAAACCAGCACACAGAGTGAACAATGAAAAACTTCTAACATTATATTTCCATTTTACTGACTTTTAAGAATATTTTGATTGACTTTTTTTTTTTCAGCCTTATCTGAACAGATACTCCTACCTGGGTAAAAAGCCAGGGTTTCATTTTTCTACTACCCCACAGCACTGGCTGATTCTGCTGGTGATTTACAGCTGTCTAAACTGAAAGTACAAAGGTAGTCACAACACCTGCCATTTGCACCTGTCTCAACTACCATAAATAACAGTGTCAAAAGGTAAGTAATAAAGAATCCCAAGTGTCATGCCCTTTCTTACTGAATGGCAAAATAAACATATTTTGTCTTGTTCTTGTTCTCTTAAATTTGGGAACTCTTCTGTTAATTCTAATAACCCCCAAACTCCCTGGAGTTAAACATTATGAGTCTCATAGAATTTTGTAATTTCATGTCACACAGAAATTATTGACTGCTTTTCCCTCAATGAGGTTCTTCTCTCCTCCGGTTTTATTACCATTTGATCCCAGCTATTTAATGGATCTGGCATTTGTTACATGTAGAGGAACAGACCTTTAAGGCAGCACTTGTTTTACTGATTCTACAAAAGTAAAGGAGGAAAGAATGTGACTTATCACATAGACTCAGCAGACAATATAAACACAAGATCACATCCAGCCAACACATTCTCTTTACTTCTGGAAAAAGCTATAGGCAAGCATCTGGGAGACATTAAAGGATAAACACTTTATTAGTGCATACTGCTATGTATACATTCCATGGCCTTACCACTTTATGATGTTATCAAACAAAATGTCACAAGCAGAGCTAGTTTGGTACTTGGCCAAAAGAACCCCGAGGAGACCACAGCTACTGTGGGAAGTGATGTTAGCAACTCATAGCATGGCGTTTTCCTCTGAGCAAGCAACTGAGTGTAATAAAAAGGGTGACTGCTTGCAAATTGTCATCAGTATATGAGGCAAAAATTGGTTTTTGAGAACTTATTCAAAGTAAGAGGTTTAGCTTAGCACCAGCTTTGCTAATTATTTTCTGCCTATGCAAATTTTCACAACTTTTCAAGCAGACATCATTTAATATCAGTTCTAATCAAGCTGTTCATGTGCAGTAGGATCAAATTAATAAAAATCATGCAAAAATTAATGGTAATGCTTTTTGGTGAGCTGAATTCAATAAATATTTTGCTGAAACATAGTGGAATCTTTTTCAAAATTAATAAAATACAGAACTTTTGAGTGGCAGGTTACCTTCAGCAAAATTTTGATCACATGAAGGAGAAATGAGCCAATAAGGAGTCTATTCTCATTTAGTACTGCAAGATTTTTGACAAATGTATTTTTTTTTTATAATTAAATTTGCTTCAGTCAAAAACATTCTGCTTGATCCTATAGGAATTTTGGGGGAGGGAAGTTGGCTTCACTGAAAAATGTCAACAGTTCTTTTTTCCCCCATAATTTATATACTAAAAGATACTGGTATGATGATCCCAGTCTTTTACACAGTTACCCAAGAACAAAAGTATTCGTCCAGTATATGCAAGATCAAAGTTCAAAATCTTTCCTTGCTTCTTGATGTCTGGGCCCACTGTTCAGAGAAATGCTTCCATACTTGATTTTTGGAATATTCTGCAAGGGTTCGTGTTGACTTTCTCCCATGTATGACATGAAATTGTGTCAATGGTAATTGCATATAGCCAGGAGCTGATACCATCCAACAACGAAATTTGTAGTGTGAGACGCACTTTTTAAGAGATCTCACTTAACATCTTGCCATAGAAGTAAACAGAGAAATCTCCACAGAGCAGTTCATTTCACCCATAAGTAGGAAAAAGATGCCATTCATCCCAATAGACTTTACTGTGTGTGATGGAAAGACAGGATAGAGTTCACCTACATTTAATTGTCTAAACACATATAGCAACATATAAGCTAAGAACTTGGGTTCCCATTTATGTCAAAGGAAATCATAGCAAATATAGAAAATGAACTTGTAGCACGGTAATGAGCTAATTAAAGTAGACAAATACTTCTAATTTACCTTGTTTTAAAATACAACCCAAATATAATGATATATTTTTTAAAATTATTCTACTTGAAATCTGTTAACCTTTTCATTTTAGTAAAAAAAGGAGAAGAATCTTTGTTTGCTTCCAATCAGACTAATTCTTTGCTTACAAAACTGAAAATCAATTACTTATCAACCACTCTTCTTCACAATCATTTATTTCCCAAGACCTCCCATTAACACATTATTTGCACCATTTCACTCAAAAGACTGATGTGTTTCAGTTTCAAGATCTTCAGCTTTGAATCTATTTGCAAGGGTAATTTGGGTGAAATTCTTGCAATTCTTTAATGCTTCATTGCTAATTGCTATGGATTCATTTCTCACAATTGACTCAAAAGAAAGATGAAACCTTGAAATGAGTTTTTTTTAACTTTCATTTTCTTATAGAGATTGTAAGCACAGACTAATTTGATGCAGTGTTTTATATGCTTAGTGGAAGTAAATGACAGCTTGCTAAGGCGTGTTATGATGGATTTGAGCCGCATTTGAATTTGGATTTTTTTATTAGTTTGTTCACTGACATGTTAGCAAAAAAAGATGAAAATAGAACTGTGAGATGAAAGACTGACTTAATGCCATCTTTTATACCAACTACTTGAAGGATAAATCAGAACATTCCCATTAGATGGTATTTCTTTATAACTATTAAATGAAATAAGCAGTCTGTTTAAAAGCAATATGACAGAAAAAACCTCAGCCATGATGAGCAACATGTTGATCTTACTGAGCACATTTCACTTCATATTACTTGTGGTGCTATTAAAGACAGTAATAGTTGAGTCTAATGATATCTTTTAATGCCAGTGTTATCAAAAAGAATACTTTAATACACTTTGATTATATGTTAGCTGAGCAGTCTGTGGGTAATAGGTTTAATGGTGCCTTTTGACAGTCTTATGCAACCATCTCATTTGATCAGGACATATTCCCAAAGTAAAGCAATTTATAGAAAGACCTTTCCTCCTTGTTCCAGCTTGTTTACTTTAATTTGATCACAGTTGCCTTCTCAAATTGCATTTTTCTGTCTTTCGGATTTTTGTTGATAGTTAGTAAACATCTTGGCTCTTTTATTCAGTTTCTTTTTACAGATCCTTCTTTTGACATCATGTCACTTACTACATTCAGAATTCTCTTTTATTTTTCTTTTAATGGCTTACTTTCATTCTAATGTTAAAATCCTTATTGTTAGTATTCCACAGAATTTAGTTCTCCTCATGCATTGTTTTCTCTGTATTATCTCAGCATAAGTTGTTACTTTAGGACTTAACTTTTTGTATTATGTGATGACAGACTAATTTACTGTTGTTTTTATGACTTGTTGACAAATCCTATTTCCCCTTCATCATAGATGAATGCAAATAGCTTGGCCTTAATGCTTTGAAAACAAAATCATTACAGGTTGGTAATCCAATTGCCCTGAAAAACTATTATTTTTTAAACTTTTCCTTTTCAAAGAGACAAAAAGAAAAAATAAACAAACAAAAAACTCATTAAAAAACACTGCAGATCAGAGCATTTGAAGATCAAATGCTTATATAAAACTGTACCTGTTTTCTTTGGCTTCTTAGCCACAGTTTATCTCAGAGGTTTGATTCTTTGGTGCCCTGGCTTGGACAATTTTTTTATCTTGTACACCCACTAGTAAGGGCTTCCTAATTTGTCTTCCTAATTCTATCAAAGACAGAAGTTTTTTCAGAATGCAACCGAGTGAATTGTCTAGGAAATTTCAATACTGTGGTAAAAAAAAACACCCTGTTACAAAAACAACTAATTATCCATGTTTAAAACTCATGAAATTACAGTCAAAATGTAAAGTTTTGTTTAAGTCACAGTCAGAGAATCTTTGTGGCCTCAATGAGAAGACTACTTGATGACCATTCAGAGGATTTGAGACCTGCTTCATGTTCTTTGTGAACAGAGAAGGGCAGGAGGGGTGATGGTTGCATTGGAGGCCATCTTGGACAAAATGATCATGAAATAGACAGAGTTTTCAATTCTTGGAAAATTAAGGAGGGAGCTTATCAAAACTATCACCTTGAACTTGGAGAGCAGACTTTGGTCTGTTTAGGAGCCTGATTGAGAGTCCCTTGGGAGGCAGTCCTGAATAGCAAAGGGGCTCAGGAAGGCTGGATGTTTTTCAGGAGGGAAGTCTTAAGGACATGGGAGCAGGCTGTCCCTCCCGTGCTGAAAGATGAGCTGGAGGGGCAGACTGGCCTGGCTGAACAGAGAGCTTTGGATGGGACTCAGAGAAAAAACTAGAGTGTATCGCCTCTCTCTGTAAGAAGGAGCAGGCAACCTGACCTGTATCAGAAAGTGTGGCCAGCAGGACCAAGACAGTGATTTTTCCTCTGTACAGGGCACTGGTGAGGTCACACGTAGAGTCCTGTATCCAGTTCTGGGCCCCTCACTGACGCGACCCTCGTCCGCTCCCGGCTCGCTCCTCTTCGAGGGCCGCGACCTTCCCTGGTGAGAGCCTCCAGTGAGGCGGCCTCAGCGCAGGTGGCACTGGCCTCTCAGGGCAGTGATTTCCAGGCTCTTTTGTGAGGCCTCGCTGCTCCGGCAAAGCAGGGCAGCTAAGGCAGCTTCCAGGGTGCGGGGATCCTAGGCGGCGCAAAGGAAGAGGCAGGAGGCAGGGATGGTCTCCAGGATCTTCTTTATTCTTCCTCCTCGTCTTGACCCGAAGACCCCGAGAGGGTTTCGGGCCGTAGTTTTATACACTTAGGGGAAGGGGAGGGGCTAGGCTAAGAACCAATGGTAACACAGAACAGGGAAAAGAACCAATCAGAGGACTCCTTGGTATGCAAATTAAGGGATCGAAAAAGGACCAATGGGGAAGGGTATCAGGGTACAGCTTAGGAACCAATCAGGGGAAGGATTCAAAATGAACCAATGGGAAGGCAGAACTTGGATGCAACTGTGTCATATAAAAACAGGGGTATCTTGTTGTGTGCTAGTCAGTGTTGGATCTCCAGGAAAGGGCCAACTGCACTGCTCCTTCCACATCCTCCTCGGAGGCCTGATCCCTAACAGGGGCCTGGTCCCCAACACCTCACTACAAGTAGGACATTGAGTTTCTGGATCAAGTCCAAAAAGAACATGCTTCAAAAGCTTTGAAGGGTCTAGAGAGTGAGTCCTGTGAGAAGTGGCTGAGGAAGCTGGGGTTGTTTACCCTGGAGAAAAGGAGGTTTGGGGGTGACATTATCAGTCTCTACAGTTACCTGAAAGGAGGGTGTAGCAATGTGAGGGTTAGTTTCTTCTCCCAAGAAACAAGCAATAAGACGTAAGGAAATGGCCTCTAGTTGCATCAAGGGGGGGTTAGATTGAATATTGGGGGAAAAATCTCCACTAAAAAGGTTTTCAAGCATTGTAACAGACTGACATGGGTAGTCACTATCTGTGGAGACATTGTAAAGATGTGTACATGTGGCACTTAGGGATACAGTTTAGTGGAAGACTAAGATTAACAGTTGGACATGATGATCTTAAAATTTCTTTCCAATGTAAATGTTTCTGTGACAATATGATTTCGGATGCAATTTGCTGTCTATTACTGCTCTATTACTGCTACTGAATCAGGACCCATATGGTTGGGTGGAAGCTTTGGAGATGATCTTGAATACCCAGTCTGCCACCTCTCATAAACAGAGAATTCCCAGCTGTGAGAGACAGCAAGGCCATTTTGAAATATTGGTGACAGGAACGTAGAATCTAGGGCCTTTCTTCAGTGAAAGAACTCATGAGGCAAAGATAAATGCCATAAAGTCACCTACATCCTTTCCTAGCAAGACCAGCACAACTTAATAGAAAGTCATACCATGCTCCTGCAACTCACCTCGCCCACAGAGCTTCTGTATGAAAATCAACACAGTCATAATGCTTTGTGGTCACCTAAGAGCCACTTAAAGAAGGCTTCTCTATCCCAGTGGTGTTCAAGTTATTTATGGCAGAGTGTACAGTAAATGGACAACAGTCTTGGACTGCCTAGACACTGAGAAAATATCCCTATAAAAGGGAGGCTACATCAAAAAAAGTCCTTTTATCCATGTATTTCTAAGGACAGCACCCTATGGCAACAAAAGCTGGCCTTAAGCAATACTGGAACATCATTAATTTCCCACACTAATTTCCCTTGGTATGAGTACAAATAAAATTTCTTTAGGTTGCCAACAAAAAAAATCAAAACCAGTGCCATTGTTTTTTATCATATTTTTCACTTTTCCTTAAAAACCAGTGCCTTTGCTTCTTTAATTTTACAAATGCTACACTACAGAAGAGTTCATTATCTGCTGACTATTCTCTTCAACCATTTGCAGAAAGATTGATCTCATCTAACCTTTTCTGTCTAAGCAGTATAATCTGTTACGAGAGATTGTTTAAGCAGTAGGGAAGAGACAGGTATGTTCATACTATGATTCATCTCACAGATAAGCAGAACAGACATAACTTCTGCCCATGTGCTAGAGAAAAAGCCTTGTGTAGATGAATTCATAATTTGAAAACAAGTTTAAACCTCAGTGATCACATCATGACTGTATCATTGTCACCTATGTCTACACAGCATAGATACTCACCAAGTACATTTGTTTTGCATTACTTCAAAAGAACCATTTTTGAGGGCAAAAAACAAACAAATAACTAGCCCTCCAAAACCCCAATATTCCATTGCTGTGAAGAGAATATTTTATTGCTGATGATCTTCTTAAACCTTTCATATAATCAAATTCATTTAAAATTAAAAAGATTTGAAAAATGAGCCACTCATACCAAAATTTGCTGATGGTTACTGCCTGATTTTAAAAGAAACTACTTTAGATTTTGTGTGGGAGAGAGAACTAAGCATTTTTTCCACTGAATATAGTTGAATAAGAATCATAGCTACAAGTACATCTGCCTACAACAAAATCTCATAATATAAAAGAGACAGACCTGTTTAGGACTCACTTTTAAATATTTTTTTTTAAATTTGCCCTTAAATAATTATGGACTCTTTCGGTGTTACCTCTTTAAGACCAAATTTACGAACACGTCTGTCTGGATCTGTATACAAGCATGCACTTCAGTGCATCTTTGTAGGTTACATCTGACTGTTGCGGTGTACCTTTTGGGTTTTCCAATAATTCTGTATATTTTTGTTATTTGTTCATAATGGTTCATTCTGATACCCCTATACCCAAAACCCCGTGGTATTTCCCTGGTGATAGACATTGTCAATCACCTTGTAAAGACCTGGAAAATTCTGGGGAAGATGCTCTCCGATTTGGTCAGGTACTCAGGTACCCACCTTTTTCATTGTTCTGTTAAGTATCCCTGTTCTGAGTCACACCTCCCCCTCTCCTCGATTGGTTCTAAGTTCTCCCCTGCTCGGGGTACGCCCCTGGGTACTTAAGGTGAGAACAGAGGGCCAGAGCTCACTTCTGCACGTGAGCAACTCCTTGGGTGGAATAAAGCCTGGTGAAACCCACGTGAAGAGTCCGCTCTTTCTTCCACACCACCGACCATGCTCCAGCCTGAGGTTCAAACCCACCAAACCTTCCTTATATGCTGGTCAGAGAGCAAGCTAGCCGGTGCAGCAGCTCAGGACACCACCATATCTGACAGTGCCAGTTTCCACCTGGAATTTTGTCACCACACAAGTGAGAGGCTTCAGCAAGGAAGAGAATCTTCTACAGCTTTCAGTAACACTGATTTTGCAAAACTGACCCTTGCAATTCCTCTGACTTTTAAAAGAATCTCTCTGACAGTGTCACAGAATGACAGCCTTTCACCAGTCATACCTCTAGAGATCTCTGTGCTATGATAAATCACATCAATTTTTAGCAAGATGAAGCTACTTTGGATTCTTGCTTTTATGTTGGGACAACAGATTAAAACTACTGATAGACATAGGGTTAACACCAGAGGCAAAAAACATACAGAATAAAAGCAGGACTAACAGCTCCATGTCAGCTGCTATAAATCACTTTCTACCTTTTTCTGTCGCATCCTTTTTTGACTTAAAAACAAAACCTTCACCTTTGTTTCCACTTAGGATTTTTCCCAAACCCATCACATTCATGAACAAGTCAGTCAAGCCTTCCAGTTACAGAAGACAAGTATTGTAGCTGAAAAAGTTGTGAAATGACAGATTAATGTAAAAACCTTGTGTGCATTAAAAAAATCTCATAGATGTTGTGCTTTCTATTTTTTTTTTTTTTTTTGCATTCATACCACAGAGTCATGTATCTCCCATTTTTGATCCTGATGCCTAGAGGATTTAAAATAACAAGGGGAAATCCCTTTATCTTTCTTCCTCTGAACTCCATTACTTAAGATAATGGAACTATTTATTCCACAAAGGTTACTATCTACAGTTCAGTTCTTGCTAACTGTGCCTGCTGCAGTATCTTCCATGGGATTTTAAAGAAAATACTTAACACCTTATCAAAGTACACTAGTCTCCAGCCCCAAATGCTAGAGAAATATTGGTGACTACTGAAGTTATTTACCTCAATTATTCTCACCATCATATCATCAAATTATCTAAATCCTAAAACCAGCATCCTGCTTAACTTAAAGTCCACCTGAAGCCAGGCAGTTGCACCTCAAATGTGCATTGTGTTTCCACAGAATTACAGCAAAGTGGAACAGAAGGGAAAAGTTTGCTCAGTGCCCTGAAATGCTATGTCATGCTATGTGGCACTCAAGTACTCAGTGACAACTTTTAAAAAGTGGAACAGTCTTAAAGAATAGTTCAAAAGTTTAGCTAGTTGAAAGCTGTTAACATAGTTTCTGGAGGACCAACTTTGGCAATAAAGTTAAATTCAGAGTAGCTTTAAAACAAATAATTCTGTGAAAACTAAAATAATGAACCCTTGTTACTACTTATGACTGTAGAAGATATCAATAGCATCTAATATTTCAGAATTGAAATCAAAATATATATATTTTAAGACAAACCAATGAACCAGTCAGCAGGTTTGCACAATTATTATGTATGCCTACCCCAAGAGTGAACTTTATTTCTTAGAAAGTTTAATAATAAAAAAATGGAAACTCAAACTAGCACCTTCCAGTGAAAATATTGTAAGCTCTTCATGCAACACGTTGTTGGTTGTTAGATTGGTGGCATACAATACAGAGGGGAGCATGGTAGAGAAATACGAATTTCTTTTGATGGTGACTTACAGTTTAAAGGATATGTGAAGATTCATTGGGGATAGGGGGAAAAAAACATTTCTAAAACAGGAATGACTAGAGAACTATTAAGTTAATCAGCACAGACAATGCATGCTTATTTATCCCAGCATGTTTGCATTTTCATTGTGTATGTTCAGTTTTGGCAAAGCGCTCTACATAATTATTCTTCGAATAGAATAATATTGAAATATCATTCCTATTTAATAATAAAGCAGGAACTTCCAATAGAATTGTAGAAAACGGAGCTTAAAAACCATCAGTTAAACAAAAAGGAAAAATATGTATGACAGATATTTTCCATTTGAAAAAGAAGACAGAAAAACTTTTATTTCATTCTTCTTTTCCTAGAAATGTTGATTGTATTTTGTATCAGCAGTTTTTAAAATATCAGATGAAAACTCCTCAGGATACATGAACACTTCTCTAAGAGATTTGCAAGAAAAAAATCTTGGAATGCAGCATATTTTTTTACCTCCTCATAATGAAGTGCAACTTGGCCATCAAAATACTAAAATTGAACTGAATTGAATTGAATTGAAACGTTCATGTTGTCAGCTTCTTATCTGCAATAACTAGATTTTTCACCCACTGGATAGAATCTATCAATTATTCTAATTTCAAAAGATAGGCGACATTCAAGAAATTATTACTGCTCACTAGACTAGAAGAACCCCATATTACTATGCCTTTTATTTTGTTTGGGTTTTTTTTTCTTTATTCTTTCACAAATATATCTTAGAAGTACAACTTTTCTGCCAGGCACTTACAGACAGAATAGTTTTCCAGTTTTTCTAGAACTAGTGCCCTAATCCCTGCACAAGAAGCCAAGGACAGCAACTACCTTGTCTGACCATCCATTAAACAGTATCTTGTACTTCACAAAAAATAATCTAAAACAAACAAACAAAAGATTTAAATAAACAGATTTTTTTTTGGAGGGGGAAAAGAGAAAGCATGATGATGTTACCTTTGGGACAATATGAATATTATCTGAAAAACAAATTACTTTCCAGAATACAGGGGGAATACTCCCAAATGAGCCCTTCTCCTCCAGCTGTAACTGCTCTAATAATGAACCACGAACCATTGCTGAATCTCCAGGTCTCATGAATTGAAATGACACTGTGTTAATGACATGAAAAACAATATATTCCAGCCTCATGCTATGAGGTTAAGGGGTCCTGCTCAGGTCTGCTCAATTCAATCGTGTTGTACAGCCTGTCATTGCCCACTGGCCAGGGTGTTGTTCATCACCCGTATGTGTCATTAGCAAGGAAACCCCTCCCTGTCCAGACTGGTTGCCAGCCCTGACACCAACTGCTTTCTGTGCCCCTCCTCCTTATGAGCAGTTTCCCCACCAGCTGTGGGTATGGCTAATGAACCAAAGTAGTTGCCCACCTTCATAATTTTTTTATGTCTTAACAGCAGGACAGGAGTGAAGGAAGGCCACAAGAAATTTTTTCCTTTCCTTTCAGAAAAAAATTACCAAGCTTTCCTTGTCTAAAATTTTTGACATATGGACCACAAAGATGTGCCATCAAGTTAATGTATCTGTTTTTTATCACTATACATGGGTAGCAATTTTCTTGCATAATTATAAATCTCACATTTTCTCCAACTTTTAAACTCATTTGTTATTTGTAAGAAAAATAGCCCTAGATGTCTCAAGACTCATAAATCAACCTTTTTCAGTCTGCCAATAGGATCATTCTGGCCTGTCTTCCTAGCAGAACTGGAAAGCCCTTACAGGCTTCCAACTCACTGGAGATCAGGAAAAAATCAACAATTCCCCTCAGGCTTCAAGCTGCCAGGCTTACACAGGATTATTCTTTCACTCTCTGAGAAAAAAACCGGAACAGATAATAGTTTCAAAAGTGGTACTTTCTATGGAGTGAAATTAATAGATATCAGAAGGTATTCAGTTGATTAATTGGCTGAAGATATGCAAGCACTGTCCTGATTCACACCTCGGGATGCATCTCACCAGGGGAAAGTTCATGGAAATATGGTTTTGGTGAAAGTTAAGTCGTGCTGTGAAACAAAGTCTGGTAAATTAGCAACTCCCTGCCATCAGAATAGAATAGGCACATGAATTTAAAGGTGAGACAATTTAGTTTTACAAAAGCAAACTGAAGGCTATATAAGGCAATATATAAAATATGCACAAAATATGAAATCAATTTCTTGCATGAAAGACGACTTGCCTCACAAGATGAGTAACCCACTGAGTGAAGCAATGAAGCAATACGCTGCTGCTGAACGCTGGCAAGACCAGGGGAATGAACTTCATCATACAATGTCATACTGCTCGCATGACCAGGCAGGAAATATTCTTCTCATCCTGCACTGTAGACACTCCATGAACATAGTTGATGTTTTTCTTTTGGCTTATGTGCATTTTTCTCTTAGTTTATATTTGTTATGTGTACAAAAAATATTGTGCATGATTTTTTTTTCTTGTCTCCCTATATGAACAAGGATATCATTGACTACTCTTTCTGCACAAGAGTTTGTACTGAGTGGATAAAAGCAATAGCAAGGGAAAAAAACGGACTCATGGCATGAAGAATGTATTTAAATCATAGCAACACAAACTAAAGAGTACCCTGAAGCATTCACTCTGATTCTCAGAACAGACATTTTTGTCTGTTTCAGTTAAAATTATTAACAATAGGATGAGACCTATAAACTGAAGAATTGCTTTTGTCCTTTGTGGTAAAACAGGCAAAGGATAGTGCTGCTGTTCTTTGAGGGTACCTGCTGCATGGTGGGAAATCATCCTCTGAATCCTCTCCTGAGCTCCCACTTTTTAACACAGATAAATGTCTCTGAACACCATCCACCCTGGAAAAGGTACTCCCTGCCTTCAACATTTACCCTAAATGCTTTTGGTTTGGGTTGTGCTTTGTGCAGTTTTTCAGAGTGAGGGAAGGATAGGTTGCCTAAACAAGTTGAACTTATGCCCTGAATTTTTTTTCTTTTTGTTGTTGGGGTTTTGTCTTTTTTTGTAAAATATACAAATGGATTTGAATGCTTAAGAAACAACAATTTGAAGGCAGTTGCCCAAAGGAAACATGTTTGGCTACTTCTCAACACTGCAATGAAATCCTTACAGTAAAGACTATGCAGCTGGATGAAGACTCAAGCTGACATGATGAAGCATTTGAATCAACTTGCCACCACCTTCAAGAGCTCTATCTCAAAATGGGTGAGACAAATACTTGGCTGAATATTCAGCCTGGCTCTTTTCCTCTCTCTCATCTGTGGGGATGCAGGCATTCTTCTAAAGCAGGAAAACCTTTTAAAAGTCTCTGCTGACAGCTTAAATAAATGCCTTTCCCAAGTCTTTGGCAATCTTTCAATGAATTGAACAGAGGAGCACCTGCACATGTTTTGTTGTTCTCTTCCACTGTGCACCACTGGAGTATTGCTTCCTTTCTTCTTGACAATAAACCCAAGTTCTATTAATGATTGCAGGTGGAAAAATGTCAGCAATAAAAACTCACTCCAACTTTTCCTGGTATCTTAGGTAAGCAATAAATCTGAATAAATCCATGATCATACATAAAGAACCACAGAATAATTTATATAGAAAAGACTCTCAAAATCATTGAGTTCAAATGTAAACCTACCACTGCCAAGTTCATCACTAAACCATGTCCCTGAGTGCCATGTTTACACAACTTTTTAATACCACCAGAGACAGTGACTCAACCACTTCACTGGGCAGCCTGTTCAAATGTTTGATAACACTTTTGGTGAAGAAATCTTTCTAATATCTGATCTAAACCTCCTCTGGCACAACCTGAGGACATTTCCTCTTGTCATATAATCATAGAGACATAGAATGACTTGGGCTGGAAAGCACATTAAATATCATTTAGTTCTAACCCCACTGCCATGGGCAGGGACATCTTTCCCTTCTTCAAAGCCCCATTCAATCTGGCCTCAGACATTTCTAGGCATCCACAACTTCTCAGACAACCTGTTTCAGTGTGTCACAATCCTCACAGTGAAGAATCATCGTGTCACTTGTTGGAAAAAGAAACCTTGTTCTTTGTATTGAGTGATGATCTCGCCTGAGCCTCCTTTCCTCTGGGCTAAACAGCCCCAGCTCCCTTAGCAGCTCCTCATGAGATTTGTGCTGCAGAGCCTTCACCAGCTTTGTTGCCCTTCTCTGAACACACTCCAGCACCTCAGTGCATTTCTGGTAGTGAGGGGCCAAAAACTGAAGAGAGGACTTGAGCTGCAGGCTCACCAGCTCTGCACCAGGCAGGGGAATGTTTCACAGGACAGAGGCATGAGATTATCGCTGCCCTGCTCCTGCTGGCCACACTATTGCTGACACAGGCCAGCATGCCATAGACCTTTTTGGCCACCTGGGCACACGCTGGGTCATGTTCACTCAGCTGTTGATCATAACCCCCAGGCCCTCCATGGATGGCTGGCTCTATTCATGACACTCCAAGAACTGAAATGAGCCCTAAGCCAGCTGTCACACTGGCTAATACTGTCAGAGCTGTGTTTCTTGGCGAGCAGTGATACCCTACATGCAGCCGTGTGACTCTTCATCGTGTATTGAACTGATTTAAGTCTATTTAGTTCATAAGATACAGAAGAACATTAAGGAAATTTTCAAAAGTCTCAAACTGTTATCATTCTGTACTAAGCTATGGTTTCTCTTCTGATACTGGTCAAAATATGTTTGGATGCAAGTTAATCCATCAGTGACACTTGTACATCACACAGCTCTGTCATTGCTTCTCAGTCTTTGAATGGCAAGCCTGATTTTAGAGAATCATCAAGAATGTCTTACATTTCTGAAATAAAAGAAACATGAGATAAACTTGCACCTATGACTTTTCAATTTCTTTTCCTCTGTTGTCTCAGGTCTTAAAGAAAGGAGAGGGGAGACTTTTCTTTGATTGAGTTTTGTTATAGCAGTTGAGCATGTTTAAGAAAATCTAACTCCTGGGGAGATAAAAACATAATGTTCACAGACCTTGCAAGGACATAATTACAATTCCTTCCTGCTGCCTTTAAAATATGCACACCTTCCACTTCATGGCTGCAGATCAGACACAGAAATGGGTACATTTCAAAGTGAGAGTAGTGGAAAATGGTCTCTTTTCATACACTTTTGCTTTCATCCTTAACTGTTGCTTGTCACCGCTGCTGGAAACACTAAACCCCAGAAGACTGCAGCTTTTTTGCTCTGAAGATTGAAGCTTAAGCTTATTTTTCTTTCTGAGTTTTACTTTCAATTAAACTTGAGATGTGTTTTCTGCTCCTTTGTCTCACCCCACTTTTTTATATCAATTTAGATTCTTGAAGGTTTCCTAGTTATTCTAAGTTTTCTTAAACAACTATTTCCATAGAACCCCACACACAGAGAGTGGCAAACCCTTTAGGGTTTATGCAAAGTTCTCTCCAAGAAGAGAGGGACTTTTATGTTAGTTTAATTCATTGGCTCAGCAGTATCTTCCTTGCTGAACAACAACACAACTTTCTTGAATCTCTTACCCTGAGGCAAGGACAAAAAAAGCTAGTTAGGCTATGGGATTCAGGTGTAACTGTGCCAGCAGAGCTTAGCAGAGCAGACCGTGGCTGATGAAATGCTCCTTTATGCAAGGAGGATTTCAAGCTACATGAAACATTTCTTCTTTTGTTACAAAAGCTTATCAAGTTCCAGAGGCTTTAAAAAGTCCACATGGGAAATTCAATTTATAGAGGCGCTTTAATCAATTATGTTAAAAAAGATTCCAAAACAGTGAAAACCTATCCAAGTGAACAATATCCTGAAGAGAACAATGAAGGAAACTAAGTATCCGTGGAGCTGCTGGGGCAGAGCTGAAGGTCAGGACTTCTTTGCTGTCCTGGCTGTTTACACTATTTACATAATGCAGTTATGAATGCAGTGATCCACGCACAATTTTCATATAAATAGCAAAGAAAAATGGGGGCTAATTAAAGGTTTGGTGTTTAAAACAGTAGAAGGATCTGATATCTACAGGAGTCACTGGGGGGACATCACAGAAGATGAACCTAGATCATAGCCAATCCATCATAATTGATACTTCAGTCACAGAAAAGTAAATTTTATCAACAATTTATAGTGGTCTCTTCGTTGGATTAACAGTACCAGGGAGACACACAGAGTTCTGCTGTTGGAAAGCCCATAAGCTGTAGGGAAACTACACAAAACAAAAGAGAACTTGGACATTAACAATGAAGTTAATGCCACAGAAACAACCTAAATCCAGTGCAGTAATTTTCTATTAATTGATTCACTGTTAAAATAAATAGATATTTTTGAATTGTTGCTAAATAGAATGAAAATAATTGTGATAGGATTTCATGCCACAATAAGAATTGCAAATGGAGAGAAGAGACAGTATTTTATCTTATATGGAGTCCAGAAGAGTATCGATAGATGTTTAAATCATCTTCTGGAAGATCAATACATATTATGAGAGATGCATAGTTTATCATTCCTCTTGACCAACAGGAGCAATGAAATACACAACAGATAGGTGTAAACATTGAAATACTACTCTTTGAGGGCACAAATATGCCTCCTGAAAAAAAGAAGTCCCCATTTAAAAAATGAAGCATCAGGAGTAAATCGATTCACTGAAGTGAGTCCATTTTTAAGAAAATTTTGTCTTTTAAACTGGGAGAAAAAGCCTCATCTAAACAGGTCTTTTGGGCTACCGAAAGAGAGTCCAGATCTGCCATGGAGACTTGTATATATGGTATTTCACCTAACTTGTATAAAGTTGGACCAAATATCAATCTCTGGTATAAAATGGCCCTTCAGAGTGACACTAATGGAACTATCCTAGAGCTATTCCCTTCCTAAGCCTCAGCAGAATCATTTGCACTGCATCAGTTACAGCCTTATCTCCAAGGGCTTATAACTGCATTTGAGCATTTACAAGCATAAAACAAGGATTTGTGCAAACCAGTTGCCCAGAAATTGTGAAGATTTTTGAAACTGTACTAACCATTCTGTTCTTTGCTTTTGACCATTACATAAAGATTTAAAGAATAAAAAAAGAAACCAACCAAAAACAGTGAAAAAAATCCTTGTGGATGAGTTTTGGCTAAGCACACAATGAGTGTTTTGAAGTTTTTTATAGAGGCTTAGTATCACAAGAGAGCATTAAGCCAAATGGATGCTGTCTTTGAGAGGTCAGGCCGCCACTGAGGCAGCAATACAAACTACCATAAAGTATTTGAATGTAGATGGATTTAGTCAAGGAGAAAAGGAGTTACCTTTCATAGCTGACTTTCTGGTGGTGAGAGAGAAATCCTCTATGAGGTCTATATGGCAACATGGACTACGTGCCAACAGGAGTGCCAGGTTCCTAGGAAAGGTCTCCAAGAACTGCAAGATGGAAAAACAGAGCAGTGCAGGACTGTGGCTGAACTAGCAGCCCAGCTGGAAAGCAAGTTTTCTTAACCTGTGCTCAGAGCTGCCTTGGCCCATGCAGGTGTCGCACGGGATGACAGAGTGCAGACAAGTTGTCACAACACCTGTGTCCTGAGCTTTTTGGTTCAGAGGCTCAGAAACAACCTATAGCCCCACTTCATTTCATGAAGCACATAAAGTAGGAGCTGTAACCATTCCAGCTAACTTGTACACAACCTCTTTGACCCACAGAGGACTGAAAGCATCTCCAGGAAACAACTCACACATAAGAGCTGAATGCCCTCTGAAGCTCTGTATCTGATTCACTTCCTCCCTTCCTCCTCCTCAGCCTATCTAACAAAGATGCCTAGCTGTGCTGGAATAAATGTGCAATGTAGATTTTAATATCAAATCTGGGAGAAAAGCCTCCACACTCTTCACTTTCTGTCATGAAGGAAGGAGATGATTCTTCATAATTTTCAAAAAATTCTGGGCTGTTGGCTGAAAGTACACACTGAGAAATGTTTGTCTACCAGTGCAGCAAGCAAACTGCCCTTAAGTGACTGTCGGGCAGCAGTAGCTACTACCAGCACCCATTTGAAAAAAAAAAAAAAAAAAATCTTTACAAGCTTGTTATTTAATCAGCAGCCATGCACCTTGTGCTGAGAGTATATCACTGATCAACAAATGGATGTCAGTTTTTCCCTGAAGAAAGCAATATAGTGGGACATAAAATTAATACTGAGTCTCAGCGCATATGAGTAATAGATTTTTTTAATGGTTTTAGCTCTTTTGAGGGGAAAAAAAATCAATTTCTGAGTACCAGTTTCATACTTTTACACAAAGCCCATTCCTGCCAAAAACACTCAAACATTTTAATCTAAAAACAAAAACCAGCAATAACTTTTTCACCTAAAATGGCCTAAAATCTTTAGACTTTTTCCTGAATTCTTTCTTATTACTTGGATATAATAAAGGCCTAAAGCCCTCTGATCAGATGAGTTATAAATAAATTACTGAATAGTAGTGCATAATATCTTTCCTCAACAATGTACCGCCTAAATACAAAAGATGCAGGTGTGGGTTTAAGATTGACTTGAATCAAAAAGCCTACAGATATGTTGCCAATTTACAGTTGGAAAAGAAAAGGCTTGGCAGATGAGAGTGTGCCCTGGTAATACATTCTTCCACTGCAGCTCCCCTCCCTTCATCTTTTGTTTGCATTGCGTCTATCCAGTTTAGACCTTTCCTGCTGTCTAGCTCAGGTATTCATAACACATCTATCATCTTCATATCTAAAAACCTCAGATCAGGAACTTTGTCCCACAGGGTGTCTAATCCAGCAAAGTCATACAAGTATGAAACTTCTGAATCACTGTAATAAAGCAAAGGAGTCTGTTGACTGTGATCACTGGCATAAAGGAGATAGCAAAGAGATGTAGGGCAACAGAAACCTTCAAGAGCAACTGAACAAGAATTATAAGGAGGCAAGTGAAATACTCCTCCCAGAAACAGAAGAAAGGAGACACCAGGCTCTGAAGGCTAAAGTGTTCAGGTTTGAAGTTAAAAAGCCAGAGCCAAAGAGCTCTTCTCAGAGATGCTGCCTTGGAAAATCTCTATAAACTAGATGTTGAATCTAGTCAACAAAGGGCTTTGATAATTAAAGAAAATATTTCAAAATTCTTACTATTTTCCTCACTGAGCAGGTGGCAATAGTTGTCAACAAAAGTCTTCCAGACCCATTTCTGTCCAATTTCTGTTGGAGAAGAACTAAGGGCCAAATGAACTATATTTATCCTCTTCCTTTCTTTCCCAGCTATAAACAAGAATGAAATGTCACCAGGAAAATACATGTGTAATTGGAATATTTGATTGATGTGTAACTCTGTGGTTCCTGACTATCTGTCTGATAACACAAGTAGCTTATGATCCTGTTAACAGTTAAAAATGCACTGAGGGCTGAGACAAAGACCTTGTAGAGAAAAAATAGAGGGAACATGAGCACAGTATAAGATCTTAAAAAAAAAAATCCTCAAACATGAAGCAAAATCTGATCAACTGTGATGTCAAAATATGCATCCTTCAAAACAAATTTATTTTGAGACCTATGGTTTCATAAAGTCATTGCACAATGTGACATGACTTAACAAGTAGGGCTGCTCCATCCGCAGCTTTTATGTAAACAGTGGGTTACAACACACTTTCAAGGAAGCATCTGATCAGATTTCTTCCCATTTGATTACAGAATTTAAATGTGCCATTTCAAGTGCTTCTCTTTGCTCCTGTGAAATTTGCTCAGGAGGGAAGAGTGAATTTTTTGTAATAACTTGTTTTATAGAACACTCACCTGTTTTTCCTGAAAAATCACATTCCTTCCTCACCTCCTCTTCCTCCCTCAAAATCTTCTGTGTAAAAATAGCTGAATAACAGTTCCATACATCTACAACATTGAGACACGTTCAGTGAAACAGCCCCTACAACAGAAGGAATGGTTTGCAATGTTCAAGCTTAAAATAGCCAGCAGGCTAAGTAGTAGCAAAGGGGGACACTTTGTATATATAGTAACAGAGCTGTCCATCATATATTAGATTAAAACTGATTATTACTCATCCATTAAAGTCAGTATATAATCTTTTCAGTCCTTGCCCCTAGATATCTAAATACATCAGAGTTCTTTCCTGGTAAGACAGAAACGAGCACCATGATAGTAACAAACCCAATGACTAACCTAAATTTAATCAAAACCTTCCCCTCAGTTATCAGGGTAGCAGAAAATAACAGAATGAGTCACATCATTCACCAGTGAAGGATAGTGACCAGTACATGTTTTCCTGGAGGAAATGTCATCGTAACATGAGAAAAACTCCACACACACAATTAGCAGCAAACACAGCAGAAACTTGACAGCACTTCTTTTTTAGTGTTTTTTTGTTTTGTTTCATTTTTTAAAGAAATGGTAAAAAACAGATAGATGCGCATGCAAACAATGAAATTTTTTCAAATAGCAGATCTCCTGAATTTGCAAATACACTCAAAGATCTGGTATAACCTGATACTATTCTCAGAAGGTGTCTCTGGGAAGCAAAAACGAAAGTCAACACTCATAAGTTGTATTGCTAATGCAGCTCTTTATGGATATTTCCTTGGCTTAAAGCTGTTCCAGCTGTAATGAACTAGGTAAGATTTGTGCAGAGAGGCAACATGTTTTATTCAGAATGGAAATAGGTCACTGGGTGAAGAACTTCTGCACAAAAGCATCTCTATTTTGAGGTGCGTCAACTGATTTAAAAAAAAAAATTACTTGACCATGCAAACACTCACCTCCCTCCAAAATCATCTCAAAAAAAAACTTGTGTGGCCTGCATTTTAATAATATTTCTGCAAACTTCCCTCTACTTGAAAGTACACATACCTTATTATTATATAATCCTTTGACAGTACATGTATTTAAATTGTGCTTTTCCAAAGTAAAGACATAGAATCAGATAAATCCATTTATTTCTGGTAGACCAGCTATAAAGAACCACTTGTAGAAATCTTTTTGACTCCTTCAATATCCATTTTTCTCAGACCTTGACTCAGTTACATTTGGAGAGATCAGGTCTGCAGCAGATGTGCCAGAAGATCAAGTTACAATAGTGCAAGAGAGTCTCAAAATGTATTTCATGAAAATCTTCAGTACTCACAGTAACATCAACTTTACTCTTTGAAAAACCCACTGCACTATGAAGAGTCACTCACTGCTGCAGATTTCTCCTCCACTGTCTATGGAAAGTCTGGCTTGGGCAGGACAAGTAATTTTTCTTCACTTTGAAAGGCATGGTTTGTGCAGGTCTTTCACCTTGGTAAATTACCTAGGCTGTATCATGTGAATAAAAAATATGCTTTAGACATTTGCAATATTGTAAAAAATAGCAAAAGTTTCTGAGAATTTCCATTTTTAAGATAACTTTTAAAAAAGCCCTTTACATAATCTATCTTATTATATATAAATTCACATATAAATTATATTAGCTTTAGGAAATATTTATTCTAAAATTTAGGCACTCAGCCAGTAATTAGTTGGTGCATCTCCAACAAATTATAAACATATACTGATGCATTGCTGTAGATTTTAGTACCACAAAGTCTAGCATGACACATCTACATATTGTCCTTCCTTTCCAACCTTTGATCTCTGCAGCAGCTGGCAGTTATGCAAGCTACAGACAGCTGAAAAATTCTGCAAAATCCTCTGGGACATAGATAGTTGAGCACACAGTTAATCCCTCTCAAAGCAGAAACTTCCATGTTAAATCTGCCAATTTGTTTTTCTGATGCAGTTCACATTTTCCATAGACTTTACCCAGTTTTAGCCAAATGCCCCTGAAAGGATATTTCTGCAGATACCTCTGTATGGAAAGAGAACTTTTAATTAGTGGGTAACTCTCCATCCTTTCAGCATGGAGATGGCCCCATTTGCTCATTCTACAGCATTGCCCCAATATTATCATTAGATGCCTGTGTTTTAATACTCTTCTCGCCATACAGAGTTTCGTTTCTCTGTGAGTTGATGAGAAAGACCACAAAAAGAAATGATTATCCATGTATTTATTAAGGTCAGATAAATTTCAATAACTACCTTATTTTTTTTAGTGTCCAAGAGAATATTACAAAGAATTTGCCCATGTACTGAATGAAAATTTAAAAAACAAACCCTAATATGCTGAGAATCTCTACAGTGAGGTGCAGGGCTGTTTGTTGCTCATCTGCCCATTGGACTGTGAATGTATTCTGCAAATTTCTCTGCAAGTGGATCTTTGAATATTAGTCCACAGGCACTTCTGCATTCCATGTTGATGTGTTTAATTGTTTTTACATGCTTTAGGCCAAAAATATAAATTTCTTTCCTACTAAGGTACACACTTCCTGCGTAGCTCTACATAGATGGTACTTTAACCTGTTTCTGACACAGAAACTAACCAGAACTTCATAAAATTCCTGTGTTTTGCATTATGGCTAACTCAAATGATTGATTGATATCTTCATGAAAGCTTTTTCCTGAGCATAGTTCCTCCTTTTTCTTTTAACGGGAGCCCTCTTTCCTCTTTCATATCTTCCTTTACTGCTCAGTACCACTACAACTCTTACCCCTGCTAATGCCCCCCTGACTACATATCAGACTGAGCCAGAAGAGAGATTTCTGCTTTTCTAGCATCTTATTACAAATTCAAACCCTACCACCCTACTTTAGAGCTCATAAACTCACATTTCTTACTCTTCAATTGCATTCATTTGGCATTAAAATTTAGCACTACCAAGCGCAATCACCATTCTGATAAATACATGGTATCTCCAGTGCCTAGAGATAACTGTATGAAATGAAAGGCATAATATATCTGTGGACATCTTACCAAATAAAAATCTCTTCAGAGTCCTCATTTTCTTAACATTTTTCTTTCCCTTTTTTCCAGTTTAAAATACTAGCTGCAGGAAAGAGCATTGGCAGCAACTTCCAGAGAGGTATTTGATGAAAGAATAATAACATTTGTGGCTCATTAAGAAAACATGCAGTTCAGAGTCATACAGTAATGTTATATTTATACCTTCAACAAGGTTTATAAGACAGCTAATCTCTTTTGGCAAAGCAAGTTTTCTGAAGAAAAAAGACTTTTTTTTCTTAGTAATCTATCTAATTTTGTGTAGAAGAGGTTAACTGTATTGTTATGACAATGTTAGTTATGACCAGGAATCATAACTATTGATAACACAGCACAACAGTGCTGACAATGGTTCTGGCAAAGTTCCACTGATAAGAAGAAGGCAGATAGAACCTGACTTCATTTATAAAGCCTGTATAAAAACAAATTGATTACTTTTTCTTTTCCTTACATATGTTTTGTAGGAGGAATTACTTTTTATTACTCAAAACATAAAAAAGAAAAGTCACTTCATGGATCTAGTTTGAGAATACTGTTTACAGAGTTCCTAAGACTGTTAATGGATCAACCCCGCACAAGAAAATCACCATATAGTCAAGGTTAGTATGACTTGTTCAAACTTGTTAGTGCAATGGATCAATATATCTTTTAAAGGCAGCTAACTTACAATATCAGAAAAAAATGAGACACTTATGAGATAAAATAAATGATTGACAAGGAAAGTGGTTATGACCAGAAAAGATAACATATTGGATATATGTAGTAACTCATGTGATGTTATGATTTAAACTGAGTTAAATCCACTTGTCATTTGCCCTCCCAGCCACAAAATCCAACATCTCATAAAGTGAAAAACAAGAAGAGTTTAATAATCCAGAACCTCTTAATGATTGACTCAACAAGCCACAATACAATTCACCTGTAAGAAAGGCAGAACAATTTGAAATGGGCTGTTAATTAAAAGCTAAGGACCTAAAGGTACGTGCATTGAATTTCACCACCACTTAGTGTTAAGATAACTCTGAAGTGGTGTTACTTAATTGAAAATGTGGCAATAGAATTTACAAATAAACCTCTGATACTACCACAGTGGGAGAGATAATAGAATTTGCCTAAAAAACTGAAAATTGCAGTAGACCATGATGAACAGAAACAGAAACAAATAAACAAACATAAAAAAAGAGATAATTGAAAAGGATGTGTTCGTAATTAGTCAAAGAAAGGAGCCAGTGGCTCAGAAACAGCCAAATAAGAGTCAGATGTGACATTTCTCAGAAGTACCACAAAAACTTAAACATTGCACATTCAACTTATATCTGGCTGATGTCTTCATATGTATCATCTCTCACTTCTGTAGTTTCCCTGAATCATTGCAAGTCACATACTCATAGATGTGTCCCAGCAACTGTCTTATTTCAAACAGTTTTTTAAAAATCCCAGTACAAACAGCTTAACCAGAGTGCAGTGCAGCAAGCAGGAAATAAAAAAAGGCAGGTTTTGTTATTACAGATAGTAAATTCAGAGAAGGTAAAAGACAGGCACTCCAACAGATTGCCCAGGTAGGTCACGGACTCTCCATCATTAGAGACCTTCAATATCTGCTTGGACATGGCCCTGGGATACTGCGGCTAGGTGGCCCTGTTTGAGCAGATGGGTTGAACCAGATGACCTACAGAGGTCCCTTCTGACCTCAATCATTCTGTGACTCCATTAAATGAGGGGATACCCCCCAAAAAAGTTGAAGAAAGTGTGTGAAGCTTACTAGTAGCAAAGTGACAAACACAAAATTTCCTGCAAGCCTGAGCATGCTTGTTTCATCTTTACCCTACTAAATTTAGAAAGTGTCTTTATGTACATAAAGCCGTGCTGTTGACATGTTATTTCTAACTTCTTTAACATATTGTATTTCTCAAGGCTACATGACCATGTTTATATAGGCTTGTTACCATTTTTCATGGCACTTGCAGAGCTCTTCCCACTGTCCCCCCCAATGCCACTTACAGCACTGATTGTGCCTCAAGATTTCCCAAGTGATGAGGTCATTTTGGAGTAAATGTGCTCAAACGGCCAATCTGTCTTCTGAGGCAGACTTAGATAGATCAAAAAGACTCAAGGTCAATATCAATAAATTTATGTAAACCAAAAAAAAATGTATTAGAGCCTGATAGGTACCTCTCAGGTTAGCTAGACACTCCTTTTCATTAAACACTGAGGAACACTGGGTAGACACCCACCAAGGACAGCACGACAGATGACAGCTCATCACAGTTAGAAAACTTAGTGGAAACAACAGAGTTCCAGTGTCACAGGAAGAAACTATCACATTACATTTACAGCCATTTTTCCTGCAAGATCTAACTTGATTCCTTGTCCTAGTGAAATTCTATGCAGTAAATAAATATAAATATTTATTTAATTACTGGATCTCCAGAAGCAGGACATTATATCTTTTTCTTGCAGTTAATAAGTTAGGTAGAGAGTAATCAACTCATTCCCACAAAAACTTCATTGGACATTTCTCATCTTGAGGCCAGGGAAATGTCATAAATTATATCCAGAACCAGAGTTACCACAACCACCATTGGCTTACCACTCCAAATGCTATTTTTCTTTCATTGTGTATGTTATTAGTCACTGAAGTTGTTTTCCTTAGGACTGAAGGGTGGAAATGAAGTTCATTTAAAATAAGAGAGCATGGTCCACTTTTTTAAATCAATATTATAACTATGAACTAAATAGTAGTCAAAGAGAGTTCACAATTGTTACATACACTTTCACTGGTTATAGTCCATCATGTATTTCAAAATAATCAACCGTTACAGCTTTTGGACATTGCTACTCAATTTTCATCCCTATTTCTCATTCAGAAGATAATTCACCAAACTGAAAACTCACACTTCGATGGTCAATATAACGCCTTCTTTGGCTATGATTCATTTAACTGGGGAAGATTCATATCACAAAACCAATCAGTCCAGTGGGCTCAGTTTCAAAGCTGAACACAGCAAATGCTACACCTATGCTCCAGTCACCAAGAACTGGAGTCTTTTCATTGTTTAGTCAGTGTGTTTCAAAGAACACTGCATTTTGAACTACAATCTAGCAAGTCTTGCACAGTGACCTTTACTATAAACCAGAGCAATAAGATGGAGTCCTGCAGGTCAGGGAAATCCTTTAGCAAGGACTATAAAACAAAGGATGCTGTTTTGCCTAATTAGACCAATCAAGCAGAAAGTACGGGAAAGTCTCCTTGCAACTGAGCATAAAACATGTAGAAAGGAACTGTTCCAGTGAGGAGGTTCTTTTAGACAGCCAGAACAGCAAAAGCCAGTTCTCCCACTTCTGGGATGAGTGACGTAATCACTAGACTGTAATAGGATTGACTGATTACTTCTTTTTCCTTTCCAAAATAAGGATAGAATGTCCAAGTTTTGCAAGAAGAAACAGTGTTAAACGTGTACTCAAGACATAAGTAGATCTGACCCTTCGGGGGACATAAGAGTAATATCTGCTTTCTGGATCTAAGGTAGGAGTTATACAACAAAATGATACAAATAGACCATGATGATGCAAGAAATCTGGACTCTGGGGTCACCAACAGAAGAAGGACATGGACTCGTTGGGTCTGAGAGGAGGTCTGCAAAGATAACCAGAGGACTGGAACATGTCTCCTATGAAGACAGGCTGAGAGAGCTGGGGTTATTCAGCTGGGAGGNCTCAAGGAGCTACAAGAGAGTGGGGTCTTTCTACAAATGCGTGCAATGAAAGGAGGAGAGGCTTTAAACCGAAAGAGGATAGATTTATATTAAATAGTAGGAGAAATACTTTACTGTGAGGGTATTGAAACACTGTAATAGATTGCCCAGAGAACTTGTGGATTGCGCATCCCTGGAAATGTTCAAAGTAAGGTTGGATGGGCTTCGAGCAACCTGGTCTAGTGGAAGGAGTCCTGGTCCTTGGCTGGGGAGTTGGAACTAGATGATTTTTAAGTCTATTTCAACCCCAAACTCTCCATGATTCTGTAATTCTGTGATTATTTGATGCTCAAAATAGCACGAGGAAAAAAATCCCTTATTAATAACAGCTGTCACCTGCCTAGAAATTATGAGGTCTTAATGTAGACAAAAAATTGCTACAAGTAAGACATGTTTGAGCCCACCAGAAAAACTCTACAGTGGGGTGGAATTCCATAATGGAATGAAAAATAGACTAACAGAGCCCAGAAATAAAGGAATGACAGGAGGCTGGAAATAGAAAAATTAAAATTAGCCAAGCAGAACAGTGAAAATTTCAGACTTAAAACAAGGTATCAAATTTGTGAGCACTGGGCAGAGAAGTCAAGCTTACTCCCAGCTCTGGAGTGACCTAAAGTGTAGGCCGGAGAGAAAGGGAAGAAGTCGCCAAAGCTTTAGGCAGCTGCTGTTATATTTTCATCCTATTGGGCAGGTTGATGGTAATATTTATTGGCACGAAGAAGACTGAGGGATCTTAGAACCTCTGTGGAGCTTAGAACATGGCACCCATGCAAAAAGAAGTTGCAGCCTCTGTAAAGATTACAGAGAAATAGTAAAAGTGCATTTAGAGGACTGCCATTGAAGTGCCAGTGGCTCTTTGTTTTTAACCACTACAGCTTGATTTCTGGTCACAGGGATGTGTGCAACAGTGAGATCATATGCCTTCTGCTCAGGACTAGCCCAGCTCTCCACCATCCCAAAAGCAGATTTGACCCAAACAACGGTGGCCGAGGGAGTCCACTGAAGGGTGAGGGGTTGAGAAGCATGGACAATGAGCATCCAAGCACTCAAGAACATTATCAATGTCTTCTTTTTTCTAATCAAAATAGATGTACTTAAAAGTATGGATTGTCAGCTGCGGGAAACAAAATGACTACCCACCCCTGAAGGGGGACAGACAAGTACAGGGGAATGGAGGCTTTCTGTGCGTTTCTTAAATGTGTCTCAAATCCACTTTGATGGAACCACTTCTAGAAGGATATTGAAGTCATTCCCTTTCAGAACTGCTCACAGAACATCATTTTTCTACACTCTGTACATGCAGAAAGTTCATCAAACAAGCCCAGTAACAACTGTTGAGGCAGTTTTATGATGCAGGTATCTGTCCCCCAGGAGCAGGTCTGAAGCCACCGACACAATTTCCATAAACTACCATGTAGTCTTCAGATGGTAATAAATTAAGGTGACAACCTCCTGCAAAAGGCTGGATGTTTTTTTACAAACCCCTTGAGCAACACAGTGTGTGTGTAGCTTTTGAGACCCTAAATCAAACCTGCAACATTTTGTGAAGATAGGTTGTGGCATTTTGTATTTTATATCGTGTCAAAGAAAGAAAAGGCAGCAGCTTTTAGAAAGTTTTTTGGGGTGGGGAAAGTGTCAACCACTGTGTTAAAAGTTAGCTGAGCATAACACATTATTCTTAATATACATTCAACAACACATACTGTAATGACTGAGAATGCTGCAAATACTGAATGCAAACTATTGCTAATGTGTTTTACAGATCCACACCACGGAGCACATTCAGTCATGTTTCAAGTTTCAGCTGACAGATTGACAGATACCAATTGACAGAACATACTTTAGTGGAATTCTTGACATTGGTTGTATCTATCTTAGAATGTAGATGGACTACCACAGTAGGACACATTTCCATGTGAAAAATTAGTCATAGGAAGCTGTGTTTCACTGTGTTTCAGCAACGTTGATTGTGTGGAAAGTTAAGGATGATGAAGTACAGTTTTCACTGCAGATTCATAAAATGTTCCTTTAAATGCTACAAGGAGTAATTAAAAATACAGATATGAACCAATAAGCTGAAGCAGTTTATTTACATAATCAATTTCTATCTGGAAAATCAATGTGATGAAAACAGAAAAGTCAAAGGTATGATTATACCTCAGCTTTTAAAGGTACGTGATTCATTTTAAATTGCAAAGAAGTCACTCCAAGACCTTATGGCTTCTCCTGCTGAAACATAATGAACAAAAGAAAAGTCCCATAGTGAATTTGAATAGGAATGAGGCAGTCCTTTAAAATTTTTTCCCTTCACTAAAGATATACAGATACATATAGATATATAGATATATAGATATATATGCACATACTTATGTGTAGGTAAAAATATCTATATTTACATAATTATGTATGCATACCTGAACAAAAGTCCTAGGGGCAGGGCTTTACAACATGAACTTCTCCCTGGCTTAGGTTAGAAAAGTTCTGAAATACTGATTAAAACTCACAGGCAGTGCATCGTAACAGCCTAAAGTGATAAAATATGCCTGTAAGAATTGTTACTCAAAATTTTACATGCCATATGGATTTTTGTTCTTTTCTAGATGACTCATATTTATATTTGTTAACAAATTCTCAGAAACAACTGCCACAGGAATGAATCAAAAGACTAACTCAGGAAGGATGATTTTAGAAGCAGAATAAATAGACACAGGCATGCACAGAACAGGCAGTTCTCAAGAAAGTTCACACAGAAATATCACAAATATTGTGAAATCAAAGGCTTTTTGGTTTGTAGGAAAATTAATCTCTAAAAATAAAAATTCAGATAGAACTAAAGATATTTACATTGCTTTAATAGATATTTCAGCAGATTGAAAATATTAATTGCTGGGCAAAATATTTTGAAATTTGAATTAAAGTGTCATTGCATCATCAATAAAATGATATTACTTCCAAAAGAAATTTAGACTTCTTTTTATTTGCCACATTTAATTAAAAATCATTCTGTGACACATACTTGTATAATTTTCTAGACTTCCTCTGGCTGCCAGTGACAGTCTACAGCTACACAAGGGAATCAGTTCATACAACAATGCATACTAATGAAGCAACTCATGCAGCATTCTCTGCCAGCACAGGAGAAAATGCATAAATGTTGCTGCCTTAATTGTGCAGATCATTGGGAATCATAACAAGGTTTTTTTCCTGTACTAATAATATATTCTTTAGGATTCAGCTCTACAGTGTGCCCCATCAATGATGTTAATTCCTTCATGCAAGTTTAATCTCTTCTCATTGACAGAAAGCCAAAGGCTTTTAAGTTGCTTGCTCTCTTATATTATTTCTTTTTTACATTTTCTTTCTTTTTTTTCCTTTTCCTCCTTTTTTTTTTTTTCTTTTGACAGAACAGTTTAGCATACAGCAAGTATCTTTCAGTTAAGGGGCAATTATAAAGGTTGTTTTGAAGAAATTAGTTTACTTGAATCATCCTGAAGGAAACAAAGACACATACACCTTGAGCAATCTATAAAAGATTTTAACAATTAATTTACTGTCTGACAAAGAGATTATTCATTTACTACAACTCTGTTTCTTATTTCTCTATGCACTTTCACTTCTGGCAGTTTCATATGATAAGGTGGTATCTTATTCGTTATATATTGAGTATTAAGTATCACAAAAGAATCCCCAAATACCTATCAACAAATGTTTCAACTAAATGACCTTTTTCAAATTTCCAGCTGCATCATGTTCTCACTCAGGTGCTGGATATAGAGTAGTTTAAGGAGATGGTAATTAATTTTATGAAAAAAAAACCTTTTAAAAAGAAAACAGGTTTTCATGCAGTTTCTTGGGAAAATGCCTGGTGTTCTAAAGTGTGTGCAAGGCAAGAGACAACAGAAATGTGTCTCTAGCAACAACTGGATGTTCAAAGATGAAAAAAGAAACTTGGTTCTTAAAGATAATATTTTGACAAATCCGTTCCTCAGGGTAGTCTTAGTTGAGACATAATAGTTCCTACTCCTAGGGTAGCAGAGCTGGGGTGCCTGAAGTGTGGACAGCACAAAACCAGCCCACAAAGCATTTTCCGAGATGTTTTCTGTGAATGCTGCTGGCCAACAAATCAGATCACACTATCAGCTGACCACTCCAGAGATGAAGCTCATGAATAGCAATTCCAGAGAGTTTTTAACTTTTCTCTATTGGAAAATAGGAGCACTCCTCCTTCTGCTTCTGGGAGGTTGTCTGGAAGGCTCTGTGTAAAGCAGAAGGGCATAGTGATCAGACAGAAATGAAGTTGGCCCAAACCTCAGCGCCTATCTTTGTTGCTGCCCAACCCAGAAGTGGAGACCTGGCTGAGAAAGTCCATCTTAGTTTTCCTCCTGCTCAAAACCTGAAGTAGGAGAGGGGAGGAAATGCATGTGTCTCCATACAGCTTCTGCCTCTCTGCACTCCATAGATTTGGCTTAGCCTGTACAAACATAAGGGCCAGCCTTGTAAAGGGAAGTTGAGTGGTCATCTCCTCCAGCCACCCTGGCCCAAGACCCCTCCTGTGTGGCTGCTGGAGCTCAGCCCAGTATCTCAGAGACCTGGAGTCTTGCCAGGCTAAAGATTGTCTTCTGCTGGCCCCCTTTGAAGGTTCAGCCAAGAGTGAAGCTGAGCACATAATACAGACAGAAGACAACAGACACAGCTGGTCACACAGAGAGCCACAGACGAAGAACAGACGGCCCCCAGCAGCCCCCCCATTCAGGACTCACCCCAGACACGGGCACACAGGGACACATCCCCTCCTCCTCTAGGGTTGGCAGAGGCAGAAGGTCACAAGAGCAGCACACACCCCACACCCCCCGGGTTCACAAGCACAAACAACCTGCCAGATCCCCTGAGAACCAGCGTGATCCCTCTGCCTGGCCAACAGCCCTGTGGAGATCCTGGCCCTCCTCACTCATCCCATGGGTGCCTGACTCACGGCCTGGTCTTGCTGAGTGCTCACTACACACACGTAGAACCCACACACTTGTCTCATGGGCACCTGACAATGGCAGGTGCTCCCAAATACCAGCACAGACCCTCCATCTACCTGATACCTCTGCCCAGACCCAAGGCCCCTCTACTCTCCAGCTGGTCCATTGGGTTTATGGGGAAATACACACACCACCACCAGACACACTGTTTGGGGCAGGTACAGACACCCCCAGCAAAAAGGCTTTGATCTGCAGTCCTGATCCAGCCACTGGCACTGAGCCCCTCACTCACATCTCTCAAGCCTCTATCCCCATATCTGGTTTTCAAGACACATACCATTCCCACACTAGTGCGAAAAAATTGAAATCCCTATTGGTTACAGTACCTAATGATGAGACCCCACTGGTCCCAGTAGCTGACTTTCTCTCTTTCTATCCCTTTTTATCCATTGAAAAAATCCTTAACTAGATCCTTAAAGGAGTGGACACTCTTTCTGTACACATTTGGACAAACCAAGCGTGGTTCCTTTTCCGCCCAAAACAGATATGACCACCCCTGAGCCTCCTTTTCTCCAGGCTAACCACCTCCAGCTCCTTCAGTCACTCCTCATAAGACTTGTGCTCCAAACCCTTTACCAGTTTCATTGCCCTTCTCGGGACTCACTCCAACACCTCAATGCAGTGAGCTGAATTGGACGTAGGACTCCAGTGCAGCATCACCAGTGCCCAGCAGAGAGGGACAATCCCTGCCCTGCTCCCGCTGGTCACAATATTGTTTACATGGGCCAAGATGCCATTGGCTTTCCTGTCCACCCAGGCACGCACTGAGTCATGTTCACCTGTCTGTCAACCAGCATCCCCAGGTCCTTTTCCACCAGGCAGCTTTCCAGATGGCCATAGCAGTGACCAGAAACACCAAATAGCAGTAGGACAGCAATAAGTAGAAGGTGCAGAGGCCTTATAAACAAACAAAAAAAAAATGGCTTGCATAACTTTATATAGAAACTGAAATAATGCATATCTAGCTGCTGATAGCTTTTGAGTCATATTGTTTATGACTACATTTTCTATTGTTATTGTTATTACTACATTTTCTTATATCACAAAATTACAAGGCACTTCTTGTCTATTTTCCAACTATTCTTTCTCTTGACAGGAGAGCTTTCTCAGTGGGACACTCACAAATGAACAGTATCAAGTTTTTAGCTATTTAGAGAAAAGGTAAAATTAACAAAGAAATAAGTTCCATGTCTTCTCCTGCCAACATCACCAGGCAACTGCAGAATTATTGCCTTCTTGATTTGAGGTATGCATCTCATTTCAAAGTTTTATTTCTCAGTGCCTTTGATCAGCTCGTCCTTGTAAAAATATATCCCATTAAAAATGTCTCTCTGTGGGCTTGAGTGTTTTACTTTTTTCACACCAATTGCCCAGTGATTATAAAGGGCAATAGGAAAACTAAAGCTAAAGAGCAAAAAACTGTGACAATAAAAATAGCACATATACCATCTGCAGCATCACACAGTACAGCTAATTTATGCTATGATGTTGAAAGTCAGAACAAGGCTCAAATGTACTTGCTTAAACTTTTTCTTCTACACAGATTAATAGAGAACAATCAATCCAGTATACTGCTCTTTCAGTAGACTTAATGTACAGTGAATGAATAGTAATTAAACTTTAACTTTCTAAATTGTCATTGTGCTATGATACCACTTTTTTGCTACCACCTATAAATTACATTATAATGAATTATTAAAAGGATAAAGGAGGCAGAATTGAGATTACAATATCAAAGTATGACAGCAGCAAACAAGGAGGGCTCTGTTTTCAAAGAAGTTTTTGTCTTACAAGTGAAGTAAAGAAGAGCACATGACGTTTTGCTGGGAGCAGAGAACAAAGTTATACAAAATTAAAATATTTCAAATGTATGCTAACAAGACAGATCCTCTTCTGGACTGCATAGCAGAACCAGATGAAGGACTTCAGACATCATGTCATGAGCTACTACACAAAAATCTCAGAGCCAGCTTTAGTCATTACTGTACTACTGGACTTACATCCTATAACTAGCAACCTAGATCACATAACTGATTTGAAAGCTCCCCATACTCTACCATGCTCAACATCTCATGTCCTCCTTCGCCTACATTTATTTATGCCTAATTTTACTCTACATGTTTTATTGTTCAAGTCAGTTTTCCAGTTTCCTCACACTCTCTTTATAGTCAATAGGAAAGGGCAAGCTTCCACAGAATAATTTGGAAGAGGAGCCTAAATAGAAGAGGTCCTATAAGCAGATAAACTAACTCTGCTGGCCAGGGAGAGGCCAGTGAGAACAGTCCTAGATTAAGTGTTTAAAATTGGGCAGCTCAGTCAAAGCCAGTCTGGCCTAAAACACCCATAAATTGCTATTTTTGAAGTAATAAAAAGCAAATTCCACTTTCAGTCTGTCTGCTTACAGAGACAGTTTTGCACTGGGAAAGAAGCAATTGGCTTTGAATTATAATGACATAACCTGGTGTCTAACAGGACAGGGCCAGCAACTGGCTCATTTTTCTTTCAGCTGCCCAGGAGAACTCATCCAGCAGCTGATAGACCAAGACTTGCAATCTGATATGAAAAAAATTTGGACAGACAGAGCTGATTGAATTTCAATGCTGCCCACCAAAGCATGGCAAGTTCTGTGTGAATAGTCCTTGAGGAAGTGATGTGTGAGGGTGTGGGTGTGTTTATAGCAAAGACTGTAGCAGTAGAACTGAATGTTAATATTGTACCAAAAAATGAGGTGTTGGAGAGTTAGACATGAGGTGTTAGAGGGGTTTCCTCTCTAACATCCTGGAGAGGAAACCAAGAGATTTGTCAAGAAGGAGAAGAGTTTGCTTGAACTGGAGGTGTCAGAAGAAATAAACCACCTTCCTTTATCTTCTCTGTTTGACTCCGTGGTGTAGAATTGGCAGCCACTGAGGGTCATCAATGCCAAAAATCTAGGCAGGCTGAAAACTAACAGGACAACATCATGGGGAAAAAAAATCACCAAGAGCTATTAAATGCAAAGACATTGCTTAATCCATAAGTCCATCTATTATGAACAACTGGAAGTTGAAAGAATATTCTGAAAAATACCAAATGCTGTTTTTCTTCATGTACTCTTCCTTAGGCTACTTCTGGTTAGCAGATACTCACACTGACACAGTAGGGATACTTTTTGTCTTTCTTGTCATAGTCATAAACATGCTTACAAGACTGGGGGGAAGACCTGGTCTTGCCTGGTACCCTGACTTGCTAGAAAATCTATCACTGGCTCTCTCTAGAGTGAACCCAGATAAGCATGGTGGAAAACCATGAATGTTTGAAAGAAAAGTCTCATTTGATTGAGATATTTCAAAAAGAATAGAAGATGAAAAATTTGTTTCCTTTCACAGGCAGAGTTGGTAGAATGAAAAATCCAGCAAACAGGTCAACAGAAAGATTTAATCTGTATCTCTTACACTGACTTTTTATAATCTTAGTGGAGATGTAATCTCTGGATTCAGGACCAGCCACCTAACTTCTTCAATTTCCTGTTGTCACATTCTTCACCTGGTCATCCAAAGTGTTCCAAGAAGTAAAAGCTGAGACATTCCAAAGAACTATCAAAATTTCCAAGGGATTCCCTTATTTGTCAACCTCCAGCTATTCTAGCATTTCTTATAAAGCAGCACAACAAAACATAAGCAATTCCTTTCATCCTTGTCTATTCAGCAAACATTCTGCTATACACACATTTTAGAGATTTGCAAAGCGAGGATGAATGGTTGAATCAGGATTCAAGTAGACACACTTCCTTATAAATCAGAGTTTTACATAAACTCTGAGACTTAGAGAAGAGGGATACTGCTGCTAGAACAAATTTGATTATATTGTGTAACATGGGCCACAGATATTATATCCTTCTTTGAATCCAATAACTGTGGATGAGCCAGGGCATATCAAAAGGTTTTAGCAAGAAAAGAATTTAAAAAGAAATGGGACCAAAATACTAAACTTTCTCAAGCTGCTGAGAAATGGCAGTTCTTAGAGACATAGAAAACAATATATCTCAACAAAGTAGTCTAGAACATTAGAGAAACCCAAACTGGAGGGTTGTAAAGATAATTCAGTCTAATGTGTTTAATCAGACAGAAAGCAATAAAGTACACTAACTATGAGAGACCTAGATATTTCAGTTTAAATTATAAACCTAAATTGGAAATGTTAGTTTCCTTCCAAAGGCAACCAGAATACCCAAAGCATCTGGCTGCTTTAAATAATGCATGAAGAGGGAAAAAATTATTTTAACTTCCTTTAAAAAAAAAGGAGAATTTTTGTTAGAACTCTAAATTTACATTCTCATTTCAAAAATATAAAAATACCTTGAGAGATATAAAACATTCTTGGACTAAAGCAATACATATTAAATTAAACAATTCATTTTGATTTTATTCAGAAATTATTGTTGTGACATGTTTAACTGAGACAAAACATGAACAACTGTTCATCAAAGCATTAAAAGACTTAAAAGCTGATATTATGACATCACTTTTAATCAAGATTCATTTAATAAAAGCCTGATATCACAAGTATGTTCTTATGCACTCTGAGTAGTCCTATCTGATCCAATAAGAACACTCACAAAAAATAAAAACAAGTAGTTATGTAAGTTTCTCTGACGGATTAGATTTTAATACATTTGGGAAAAATAATTTAACTATTAGCCTCTGGGTGAGAAGAACCTGAAAGGCACTGATCCCAAAAGAGTCCTGAATCTTTTAATTGGAATAAATTAGATTACTATGTAATATGGCAGGGAAACAAAAAAGGCAAGGCAATTCTGATTGAGGCATCACATCACAGAAATAAGGAGAAAATAATCCTCTCTGGTTTAGCCAGATAAGAAAAACAGTAGCTATAATTAGAAAAAAATAAGCGATATAATTATGTTATTGTAAATTAAAACACTGAATGATTATTAGAAAAAATATCCTGATAAGGGGAAATATTACACTGTGGCATAATAGTTTGGAGGAAAGAATAAAAAGCAGAACAGTGCATAGGAACTTTAAATGCCATCAGACATTAACGCTAGAAAAAGTACTCCCAGGACAAACCTTCATTGGCTAGAAGGCAAGGTACACAGCTTCCTTTTCATATTTCAATCACTTGTCATTCCATGAGCTTCCTAGCAGTGTGAATAGCACTAGAGACTGCCACATTTGGATGCAGTGGCTCACACAAGATGTAGACAACACTTTGTGTGAGTGTATTCCCTCCCTGCGGGCAAGACACCAAACATATCTCATGGCTGAGCCTAACTGTGCTGAATTATGTCATAACTAAATAACTATAATTACTTGCATTAGCCATAATTTAATGTAATTACCTAAATGATCACAGTAAGCTTGTGTCTCAAATCAGCAACTTTTTCCCCCATTCAAAGACAGATGTCCTTTGTGGCAGCTGTCGGAGATTTGGATTTGTTTTGGTTCTGGTTTTTTTCCTATTTGTTACAACCTGTCTTCCCTTGACAATTTAATTGAGCAACAGAGAACCTACTTCATTCAAGAATTTTGAATCCAGCTGAGAATTAAACAAATGTGGAATTACAGCTCCTGAAAGACTGTAACAGATCAGAAGACTCAGTTTTGCAACACTTTCCATTACAAAAATATGGGATTTAGTTTTTTATACTTCAACAAATAGAACAATTCCAGCTAAAATTTTCTATGAAAGGTGATTTCAGTTTTAATATTTAAAACCATGAAATACTCTATAAGCGCTGAGAAAGCTTTAAGAGAGTTTCTAAGACCAAATAGAATTTATATTTTCCATTCACATGGAAACCTTGACCTTTTCTACTTAAAAGCTGCTGAAGGGATGCTTTATGGAATTATCTGGGCAAGAAAAAAAAAGAAAAGACCAAAGAATCTGGTCCACCTCTAGTATCACAAGCAACCAGTTTCCCCTCAATGCAGAAAAGTGTAATGGTCTAGGAAACTATCTGATTTGGTAAGAAAAGTAAGAAAACTAGAGGAGGCAGTGGAGGGAAAAGAATTACACCTCTGCCAAATATTAAAAAAAAAAAATCTTGTGAGCCTGGTAGAAGACTGGAGATTGATAAAAAGAAGATCATGACTTCTTAGTCAATAATTTTATGGGCAGGAAGATGTTAGGCAAGAAAGCTGTGACTAGACATATGCAAGGCTGAAGGAAGAGGAAACACTCTCAGCAGAGTTGGTTGAGTACACAGACTGTGAAGCCCAGAGCACAGTATCATACTTGCCAGCTTAACCATCTTTCAGCAAGTGGTGGGCCGTGTTGGCCCAGGACCTGTCACATTTACATGAACCATTATAACCATTTCTGTTCTTTGAAGTGGTGGGAACCAGTGTGCTGCAGGAATGAGAAAGTGAGAAACTGTTTTCAACTTCTCACACAAGGTAATTAGTCCTACAAAGAGAGATTTCATTCGGAAAGCATGTTGCCTTCAGACCTATGATTGTGCAAAAGGGAAAAGGCATATTCCTCTGGGTGCCCCAAATATTCAGCCAAAAGGGAAAATCAAGGCACACAACAATGGCATTCTGGAGGGGACCAGGGCATGGCATTTGAGAGGGCTGGGCAGAACAGTGCTGAAAGGAGAGCGGGATCATAAAACCAGGGTTACCCTAAAGAGAGTTTGGTCGAGCAAACACAGGTCCAACCAGTGTGGTCACTTTTATGTTTCTCCTTTATTACGTGCAAAATNTAAGGCTGTTTTCCTGTGGCTCTGTACCATTTAGCAAAGCTTTCTTTAACACCATATTTTTCCTGGTTCATTTTTTTTTCCTTAATACACTAGATCAATTGGTTAGATCATGCAGAGAGCACCGCATAGAGTGAGCATACACACACCATGAGTAAAAGCAGATAGGATTGCAGATAGGATTTAGAAGAGCTTTAAAATTATACAAGTTCATATCACCTGCAGTGAATTTCTATAGCACCACACTTAATAAAAAGACACAACTGATAGAATCCTCTGCACTGTGAACACAGCAAGTCTCTTTTACCTCTCTACAAGAGCCAGATTAATCTACCTACTAAGCTGAGAAGAGGCATTGTCTTCAGCAGTCCTTGGATCAGGTACCTCCCTTCTGTGCCAGGTAATGTTAGGTGAAGGTAGAGCAAGAGAAGTACAACTGTACTTCAAAAAGAAAAGCAATTTAACTTTTTTTTTGGTTTTATAGGAACATGAACTGTCTCTAGCCCCAGGAAACATGTAAACTAGATCTACAGTTTAGCACGCAGCCTCCCATCCCACCCTCAAACCCTCCCAAGAAAATGAACCTATGCTAGTCATTTCCCCAGCTGCAGTAATAATTTTTAATAGCAAAGTGATCATTTCTATAATATCAAACATAAAGAAGCAGAAGTGTTGCTTTTTCTACTGTTTAAAAAAAAAGACAGCTTAAAGTGAGTCCCCCTATTCTTTATGGTTTATGACTTGTGATTCTTATGCTTGTCAGGTCTTTTCAAAGTCTGTTTATTCTATGAAAATAGCTTGTGAGGCAGTCTTAAGTAAAGTCTCTAAGGATTAGAGAGAAATGTTAGTGGATATATGAACAAACCACCATCTACAAGCAGGAGGTTTAAACCTGTTTGGCAGCAATAGATCCTAGCACATAAGCTTTTTCTTTTTTTTAATTAAAAAAGGGTTATGCTAGCTCAGACTGGAGTTCTGTCTTAGAATATGCCAGACCCCACAGCCAGATAACTGCAAGCTTGCTGCACTCTATGTGCCCATCTCCAGCCAGCAGCGAGGTTCAGCTGTCATTCCCAGTAAGCATAAAAGCATCTTATGCAGAGAACAGATAGAGATCTACCCATCCTCTCATACGCCACACAAAGCCATGCAGGCAGAGAAAACACGACACTCACGCAAACAGGCAGCCTGAATCCTGCTCCTCCTCTCCACCTGATCAAGGCTGAAGGCTGTCGGTAGAACACCATGGGTGACCATACACGCAGTTATAAATATTCACATCTGTTATATGTGCAGGTACAACATTGATCCCTCCAGTAGCTGGCCTAGAAACTCAGCCTGTCCAGCAGCTGGTCCCTGATCCTTTGATCTCCCCACCTTGTGGTCACACAAACCTGTGAGCCCTTGGACGTTCATGGTTTCATTCCAGCTGGTGGCACTAAGATCTCTTTGCCTACTCACGGGCTAGTTCAGTTTTAAATTCATTCGTGTTCACACACATGCACACTCAGTATGGAGAGTTCATTCACACAGTAAAAATAGGGCTTTATAAGAAGATATGGCAAACTGTGCTAAGTAAGCACAAGGTTCTGCCACGCAACTCTATTGATGAGCAAATTGAATTCACTCAATGAGGTCCTTTAAACCCTTCTTCCATTTTCCTCACAGCAGTCCTCTCCAATCCATGTGTAAGCCTCACACGTTGTAACAATTCCATTAAAATATCCATAATAAGTTTTACATAAATACCAAATGCTCTTCCACTTGCATTCCATGATGAGTCCTATTAGTCCTGTGGATAGTTGCACAAAATTATAAAGTAAAGGACAGTATTTCCTGATGCTTAAATAAATTCCTTTTGTGCAGGTGACATATATTCAATTACTTTTTTTAAAAAAAAACCCTGATGCCTAACATAATATAGTAACCAATATCAGCAAGTTAAAAAAAAAGTTTTGATTTGTCAACACACAAATAATTACATCAACGTTACCAGTCCTTCTGAGATGGATGACACAGTGGCTCCAATGCATGTATTAAAATATCTAATTCAAAGAGGCAAAAAATTTACCCACAGAGGGCTAAGTACAGATGCTTTACCCCACAATCATGAGGTTTAAATATTTGCATTAGCCACAAAAAAATTGGCAGAGAGACTGTTTGTAGTAGATCATAATCTTCCCATCTTTTAGTAGAATTTAAATCTTGAAAATCTGGCATAATCATTAAGCATTCTCATATGAACATCATATAAATTAATCTAAACTAAACTAAAAACTAAACTAAACTGAACTAAACAGTTTAGTGAAACTAAATTGAAGCAGATGAGTAATTGATTGTTTTACCTGGAGCTACTTCTTTACATCCAAATGATGGAATGGAGAAGAACAGGATTTTCTCCCAGAAAGAATATGCTGGCCTTCCCAAATAGAACTTGATTTTCCTTAAAACACAAGGCTAGTCTGAACCTGGCAGGCAATAAAGATTACTGCAGTCTGGTTTGAGTGAATTCACTGCCTAGGAGTTCTGCTTTCCAATTGATTTCTCAGTAAAGCTGCTGGATTTTGATGTAAGATTTTTACTTTAATCTTTGAGACTCTAAGTGATTACCTTCAAGTGATGATATGAAAGACAGCTGACAGCCACAGCAGAGGTAACAAAAGGTCTTTATCTGGATCCCCTTTGCTGTAATCAGGACTCTCTCTGGCAAACAGCCATGGTTTTTTGAACCCGTTCACCTTTAATCTCAGCACACAGATTTGTTTCTGTTTTCAGACATGTAGCAGAGCCCACCACTTCTCAGGTTATTTCTCTGGAGGAGATTGCAGTGATTAACTTCATAGCCCCTGTCTTTCTCTCTCCTTAACCCATGAGATTGAATACATTAGACAGATAATAACCCAACTTCATGCTGCAAAGCAACCAGGCAGAGTGGGATTTCATAGCCACAGCCTGCTGAACCGTTCATGCTGGATACTCAAGAAAATGAGGCCATTTACCTTTGAATAGAGAGATGCACCATGAGCAGAAATGATTAGTGCTTAATCTCTAGTTTTCTTTTTCCTTGTTTTTTTCTTTTCCTGAAAGATTTCTTTTCTGAGCATTTGTCATAATGCATAGTAGTATTAAAGAGAAGAGAGAGATAAAGGTTCCTTATTCCATCATCTGAGCCTTCCTAGGAAACCATTCTTCAAGTCCATCACATGAAATTCATCAAATGTATACTAGGCTCTTGATCCTGAATAGCATACAATTCCAACAGATCTTTCACAATCTACTATAGGTAGAAAAATCGATAATAGAGAATAAGATATTTTTTAGTTACTAAAATTCAACATTAAGAAAAATCATTTAATAACAGAATTTTAAGAATAAATCAAAACAATTCACATACAGTCCTCAAATATAACCTACCAAATGCTGCACTGCTAATACGTACAGTAATGTTAAAATATCTCCTTTTTTATGTGAAAAAGTCAAGTCTCTTGGGCATTATCACAGTAATGCTGCTTCTCAGATAGTAAATAAATTCTCATTTCTGTTTTAAAATTTTACAGCTTCATTTTCAACAAATTTAAATTAATCTCATTAAAATATTTACAAAATATTTTTCAGCACAATTCTGACCATAATATGAAAGAGGAAAACACACGTTTGTATATGTAAGAATGTGTGTGTATGAATATATGTATATATCAGACACAGAGAGAGATATTTATAAAATACACACTTCTCTGTGTGTGTATAGTCATATATACACACATATATGCACACTTACATATTTCTCTGTGTGTGTGTATATGTACACAAGGTTCTCTGTACTTCATATAATTTGTAATTTCATCTTCCTTTATTGAAAGAATCTATCAAGAATTTCATGAAGCTCAGTTATGAGCAAACTCCTCAAATTAAAAGTGAACCCTTAACTATTGAAACAATAAAACCCTAATTGCTTCCCAGAAAAAATGCTATATCACTTTCATTGCCACAAAGGAAGTGTTAATATACTGTAGTTTTCTATGGATTTGCAATATATCAGTACAGAGCACTGCCAGTTCCATAGGCAGCTAACAAAACTTATCTGGAGCACTCATTCTTTTAATATTCTTTTCCAGAATTTGTGGGTAGATGATGACATCCATGGAGGAGCTGCATTCTTTGTTAGAACACAGATGACAGCTTCTTGCAAGATACACCATGGCCCTGTAACTCCAGAAAAGAAGGCATAAGGGAACACAGCTTTTATTTCAGCCCAGCAAATCTGCCAACATTTCATTGTACAGACATCTTCATCAGAGAAAATCATAGAGTTCCTTCCTAGCATCGTCAGTCACTATTTTTTATTCTTTTCCAATTCTTAAGATATCTTGTTCACATAAGTTCAGAAAAGCCTTTAGAGACCTTTGATAGTCCCAGAATTACAGCTTGAGAATCATTGCTTCCAACCATGGTTCTTTCCTTGGCACTCTGCTCACATAATGTTCTGAAGTGCACGGTGTCATTTGGAGGGTAGAGCACAAAACCGAGTGACAAAAAGCATTAGAAGGAAAAAAAGAAGATGTGATTTGAGGTGGGAGGTTGAAGTAAGAGGAACAGACAGACAGATTAGAAGAGCTCTGATGTTTTTTCCTGCACATCAGCAAGCCTTCAACAGCAGGAGAGAAAATATTGTCTGTTCAGATGGACTATTGCCTAATAGCTAAGGCAATTTGTGGGAGATGCAAATATGATTCCCATCAACTGGAAGAGGGATTTTCAGGTTAACTGAATGCTCTCACATCATTAATATCTCCAGCTTCTGTTCTGCAACATTTTAAAAAGGGAAACATAAACAGAAAGTTAAGTGCCTGAAATCTACTCCTCTTTGGCAAGTGGCAGGCACCATCATGAAAACCAATAAGACATTTCAGGGTGTTTTTGAAATTTAGGCACTGGCCAAAAAAACACACTCTTTCATATCAGGCAGAAGATTAGTGGGATGGGGCATATGCTCATCAATGCTGAGATTTCACTGCATCTTTAGCATAAAGAATTGAGGTTTTTCATTGCTTCTCAACCTTTGGGACTCTCCCAACATGAGCAAATCATGACATTCATCAGAACTCTTCGATAAAATGCACAGCTTCAAGACAGGGTACCAGTACAGAGAAAAGCTAACCATACTGTCAACAAGTTAAAATGGTGGTTAAGTTGTGACCTTTCAGGGGTATCAAAAATAACTCAGCAACCACTGAAACTGCCTAAAGGTTCTCCACAGCACTGCAATGTCACATGGCAACCCACCTGCTCTGTGGCAGTTGACTGGTGTTTTGCCCTTCTGCTGCCATGACAATGCTGGCATTAAAATGTAATCAATACAATTCTGTGTGTGATCCTGACCTAGCTTCAGAAAGGCATATAATTGGATTATCTATTGAATTGTAACCTCACAACAACTGCAGATGGGGCTTTTTTGTATCTTACTCAGTCAAGGACAGGTGAAGTATGAGAGAATGTTATTGAAAACAGAAAGTTCTATTAATAAATCTACATTTAATATATTTCAGTACGACCTGAATCTCCTCAAGTCTGGAATCTTAATCTTTCCAATTTATTAGCACACTAGCTTTGAGAACATGAATAAAGGGAAGAATTAATGGAGATAATCCAGTCTAGGAATAGTCTTCTTTTCCTTCTCTCCCATTCCTATCTCCAGGGATCTTAGGTTTTCCTCCACACATCACACAAAGGACTAAAGATTAATCATCAGATAACAAAATGCAGTCATTTAGCCTATGACATATAAACAAAATAAGGAATTATGTTAGCAGTATAGGTTTCAAACTGACTTCTGTGGCTGTGTTGCAATAGTAGCACAAAGCAGCAGAAGTGTTTATCTGAAGTTTACCCTACAAGCTCGTCAGTCAAATTACTTCTGAATTATTCCTGGATCCTCAGCTGGGTACAATACCTAAAGTGGGCCCCATGAGTAAAAACTTGTATCTTTGTTCAGCATTGCTATCCTTATTCAGGACTGGGGCAAAACAGAAATCTACTTTCTTTTGAAGGGCAGTAGGAACATCCATGCTATTCCATAGGGACACTGATCTTACTAGCCATGAGCTAATTACATAGGACTGGACTTTTCCTGAGTGCATTAATTAGCACACTTCCAACTAGGAGAAAGGCAATAGACATGGAACTACTACAAATGTTTAAAAAGAAAAGCCACAATCAAAGCACTGTCCTTCCCAGCCCCTAAAAAAGAAAAGGTTCAGAGCCCCTGGTCTGGAGAGAAAGAAGTAGAAAAAGAGAGGCTTTTCATAGACCAGAAGTTGACAGGTAAATGCAAAACAACTTCCCTCTCCTCTGCATCTTTGTTTCCTTCTGTAAAGCTTCTTAGGGGTGTTGGTTGCCCAACATGTTGTACAGGTGTATTGGGTCTGGCTGAGATAATTTTCCCCACAGCAGCCCTGGCAGTGCTGTGCTCAGCATTGGTCGCTGGAAAGGTGCTAGTAACACACCAGGGTTTTGGCCCCTGCTGAGCAGGGCTGGCACAGCCTCAGTGCTGTCTCACCAATATTCCACACTCACCAGTAGGATGAGGGTGGGCAAGATCTTGGGAGGCGACATAAGGCAGGTGACCCTGTTACTTATGATGTGGCTTTCTGGAGTAACTACTACACATGCCAAAGCCCTGCTTCCTGGGAAGTGGCCAAACATCACCTGCCAATGGGAAGTAGAGAATAAAATCTTTTGGGTTTTTTGTTTACTTGCATGGGCATGACCTTTGCTTTCACTTTAATAAGCTGCCTTTATCTTAACCTGCAAGGTTCGTTTCATTCTTATTTTCTGCTCCTGTCCTGATGAGGAGAGGAATGACAGAATGACTTGGTGGGTGCCAGGTGGCCAGTCAAGGTCAACTCACCACAATACAGAAGCTCAGATATCTGTTTGGGGACTGACTGTCTTTTAGTTGTCCAGCATCTTTTCATTTCAAATTAGACATGGTGTTGAAGAGGAAAAGAAAGGGGATTGTGTTTTTCTTTAAGCTTCACACTGTGACTCATTAGCACATGTCTGGGCATTGTCACAGCCCCCCACGCTGACAAGCCTCAACATCCCAGCATGTCACAGAGAACTAGTTGTTTAGGCTTGATTTAACTACTACTTTATCCCATAGCCAGCTTTGGTTTTTTATACTTACTCTGTTTTAAAGGAAAGAGCAGTGAACATCCCAATGTACATTTTATTGCTAGGTGATGGCAGGAGCCTGTCAATGAATAACCATAGCTTTTGGAATATGCCAGGGAGTATTACTGTGAAATAGTCATGCAGGCAATTGGACAAGAAATTAAACAAAAGAGTGAAATTCCAGGATGACAATCAAATCCACTCTGTTATTATGTTGTTTATACCAAAGCCCATGGCTCTGCTATTGTTAAGGGTCTTGTCAGCTTTTCCATTATATGTTCTTATTTTCAGGGATTTGTTTGTCACAGTGACTCACTCCAGGCAAAGTGAAAACATTAGGAGACTAAAATTTGGCCAAAGGCAAAGAGCATTGTTTACAGCTGATAGAGTCACAGTTGGACCAACTCTCTGCTTTAACAATGTCAAAAAATAAATGGAGATGTAACCATGTCTTCCTATGAAATGAAACTCTGATAAGAAAAAAATATATTTTTTACAGTATCAGAACCTATTAAGAGCTAAAATGTTGGTGAACAAGACAAAATCTACTCAGAGAAACATGATCATTCATCCATCACAGTAATTTTCATTCATCCCCAGCTCAGAGTTACAGAGTAGGAACAAGAGTACTTTGACTACTGTATCCACATGGCCAGATTCTGCCTGCACATATAAATTTAATTCAGTACACTTTGAACTCAACTATCTATTTCTATGTCCTCTAAAGATGCAACAACCTTCTTCAAGTAAAATTGACAGTCCTAAGATGTAAACAGAGATCCAAATATCCACAAGCTTTGGATAGGGTCACACTTCGGTTCACATGTCACAACTCATATGAATGAAACCACAAGGACCCATGAAGTAACTCCTTACAAAAGAGGCATGATTCAAGCATTCCCTCTAGGTAGATCTTAAGATAATAATTATCTAATTGTTTTCATTAACTGTCTCATTAAAAGTTCAGTAATAAACTATGGATAAACACAGATGTAAGTTTTGCTTAATTTTTAATAACCACTGAAGAAAAAATTCAAGGAAAACTCCTATTTTCACTTTTCCACAGAAACTTTTCCAATACTTTCATCACCTGATTCATAACTAGAAAATGCAGAAATGTTTCTTGACATAATCAACATTTGAATCAAGTTTATTCAAAAATAAAAAAGGAGAAATTTAGACATATAAATAACAAATAGCTTTATAAAATAATGGACATTTCTGACTACCTTCTTAATTTCAGAGAAATGTATGTAAGCTTAAAAGTCACAGATAATTGGATTTAAATAGCTTACCAGGATTTCTTTACTTATGTATATACATGGTACTGCTGCCAGCAGGGAAAAGACTGTAACATAGGGCTGGGAGCAAGGAATGCCAGGTGCAGTTTCCAGCTATATGTTCACTACCTGCGTGATCCCAAAGAAGACGCCCTACTGTCCCTCTAAAGAATGGTGTCATGAGATGTTCAGAGACAACAGGCAATAAATTCAGCTTTTTTGAAAAAACATAAGATGATGCAAGGATAGCTTCTAACATTTAAAATCTTATTCCCCACTTTGCTCTGTAAAGTAACTTACACCGTCAACTCTTGGGGGGATACATAGAATAGTTTAAGCTTTGAAAAGTATAAGCCTTTAGCAGCAAGCACATTAAGAAGCATTCACCTGAATGTTTGATTACAGTTCATTCCTGCAGTACTCACAGAGATAAGCCATCCCAAAGTTTTGCTAGAGTGGCAAGTGCTCCTGGACAAGGGCAGCAGTATCAGAGCACCACAGACATCCTGTTAGATTTGAAACCTGTGCAGTTATTTACATCTTTCCCCCACACCTCGAAGTTCTAAACTTTAAATCTCCAGTTACTGCAGAGATCTGCAAACACTGGGAGGTCTCATGTATGATGCTAATAATTTTGGCAGAACAGCAGGAGACACTATAATTGCCTCAGCAAAATTCCTTTATTTATGTGTCTACATTGCTGAAGAATTTACAGTTTTTAAATATTTGCTGGTGTGTCTTTTAAAATATATTTATAGACCTAACATTTTGTGCAGCTTAGAAACTGTAAACTGCACAGTCTATTCATTATTGTTTTGTATGTTACACTTCACTGACACCACAATGTCTCTAATGGAAAAGAATCCTGGTACATTAATTGCAGTGTGAAATTTAACAGAGTTCCCAGACAACACAGGTACTTTTCTCCAACTGTAAAGAGTCAACATGAGTTGTTCCATTTCTAGTGGATTACTAGGATAAAATAGAAGTTACAAAGCACACAGAATATATAAACCAAAAAAGTGTTTCAATATGCTTGGATGATACTCATCATTGTGCTAAAATTGCCTTCTATTTAATGCACAATCTTAATATCTCCATGCTCACAATAATTAGAAATGTTTCTCTAGGCTGCTCCCTCCTTAAGTGAAGAACATTAAACATTTTGATAACTTTATTGTACTTTGCTGTGCAGATTTTCCTTCGTCAGGACAAATTGGAAGTAAATAATATCACTACAGCATTAAGAAGGGTGAAGAAAAATTCATTCACATGAACTCGCACAATATCCCATGGTTAAGAACTTGGCTGAATAGGGGAGTTTCACCTTAATAATTTTCCTCACAACTCATAGCTGAAGAATTCTTTGTACAAGTGAAGATTTTTAAAATTGCGATTTGAATCCCTCTCAAGTAATACACAAATACCTTAAAAAGCATAATTCTTTTTAAATCCCAGAATAAGCTTCAACATATGCAGTGGGCTGGTGAAAGGGAAAGGCTACACAAAGTTGCTTTATGGAGTAAGTAAGATGTACCAGCAAGATGGCTTAGAAGAAATTGTCACTGTGATTAAAAAGATGCATTTGAAAGCTCCTTTCTGGATACATACAGGCAAACCATAGTAGTGAACTTCTACGGGAAAGAATCATGATTTAGAGTCAACAGCTCCAGAAGTCCTTGTCCATCATCTAACAGTCAGTAAGAAAAGGGTCAAATGATCTCTAAAAGACAAGACCAAAGATGACCCAGGGACTTTCTTGAAGAAGTGAATATTTGCATCCAACTGAAAATTTGAGCCTTTAGAAACATTGTGCAACTGATGCAGGAAAAAGACAATCATGAATTCAAAAGTAACTGGGTGCATTAGCTACATTTCAAGGTAAGCTAGTATAAAGTGCAGTCTGAAAATAATGTATTTCTAAAGAAATTAAATTGCCAACAATTAACACTTTTAAGAGCAACTGTTATAATAGTCACAAAAGTGGATTTATAATTACTGATTTTTTCCCAACACATCCTGCCTCATCAAACTCATTTCAGATGAAATGGAGAACTGCAGAAAGCCATTGCATTGCTACACACAAAACAGACCACTAACTCACCTTCATACACTTTTCTGTGAGATCTCTTAAGCTTTCTAGTTAGAGTATCCTTCTAAAGCACTTGACTCCTCAAGACTCAAGAACCACCTGAAATCTCAAGAGAAAATTAAAAACTGTTCATGACTTAAATTGAACAATGATTTTAACTTTAAATAAAATTAAAAGCAAAACAAGCGAGAAAGAGCAAAGCAGTCAACTTCAAGTGTAGCCACTTTCCCTGTAGAGTACTTCTAAGTAGTTGGATTGTACTGAAAGCTTCTATTGAAAACTGAAGTGCAATAAAGGGAACAATTCCAAAATAATTGCCATTACCATCCTAAAGCTGTAATCAGTTAAGAAGCAGTGAAGATATTTAGCCAACCTCACTGAGGAATCAACACAAAATTCCAAATACTAGTAATACTAAATTCTGAGGTGATTTAGCATATCAATTTCTTGATAGCAATACTGAGGACAGTGATTAAAAATACCCACAGAGGAGTGCAGGAGTGAGTCTTGTACTCCCCAACCACCCCCCTCATCCACACCCCCATCTCTAAACCCATTTCTCCTGCTGCAGGGGAGCAGCTCTGCAATGCACTGCACTGCAGGGAAGAGACAGCCCTAGAACTGAGATAGCCATTAAAGCGGAGGATTACTGCAAGTGCTGGGGAGCCCTCCAGTGGGACAGAGTTATCATAGCGATTTCTCAGTTTCTACAGTGCCTCTGGCTCCAGCTTTGAGGAAAGTACCTTGATATTTGCCATACAGATCACAGAATCACAGAATGCGCTGACTTGAAAGGGACCCACAAGGATCATCGGGTCCAACTCCCTGCCCTGCTCAGCACCATCCCCAAATGTCACACCACATGCCTGACAGCATTGTCCAAATGTTTCTTGTCTCTGTCAAGGGTTGGTGCTGTGATCACTTCATGGGGTGGCTGTTCCAGTGCCCAACCACTGTTTCAGTGAAGAACGTTTACTAATATGCAACCTAAACCTCCCCTGACAGAACTTCAGGCCATGACTCCCTTGGGTCCAGTGACCAGTCACTCTTCTCACAGAGCAGAGATCAGTGCTGCCCCTCCTCTTCCCCTCGCGAGGAGGTTGCAGACTGCAATGAGGTCTCCTCTCAGTCTCCTCCAGGCTGGAGGAGCAGAAGCTCAAGTCCTTGGTCCACCATGGGGTGAAGCCAATCACCGTGTGATCTTCTGCAGAGTGAGGCCAGAACACCTGCTGTTTGCTGAAGGACAGAGAAGCAGCTGCACAGGAGAGTTTTTAAAAATAAATTCACACAGAGCAGAAGAAGACAGGCTGCATACGTGTGTAACTGCGTAAATACTACAGAAGTTTCAAAGCACAGACAGCCAGCTCTTCTCTGGTTCATTTCTGAGTCCTCACCTCATTTCTTAATAACCATTGCTGCATTTCTCAGGAAAGGCCATTAACTGTAATGAGTCAGAACAGCATCAGAGAAAATAGAACTCTTTTTGTTAGAAGTGCTCGTGGATTAATGCCAACATTGATCTGCATTGATCAAAGCATGGATGAGCCCTTATCCTTCTTGTGTCAGGGCACTTAATGAAGCCTAAATTGAGATCCTAAGCCACAAGAGAGATCTCCAGCAACAAGAGAAGCCTCCACAAGAAATATCAAGGGACTATTTCAGTCAGCTGGCATTACCAGGTAAATTTACAGTGTCCATAGCCCAAGGGAGAAGCGCTCCTATGAGGATACTTTATCTCAGAGCAAATTTCATACTTCTGACTACTCAATCTCTTCCCACTCAATTTGGTTTTTCCTCATGCTGGCTTTGGGAAGGGAGTTTGTATCTGAATATCCCAGGACAAACTAGGTCAAAGAAACAGAATCTGAGATTGTTTGCTTTTCAGGGGTTTGGAGGCATGCAGTTTTCCTAAAATTTTCTCCTATAATTCCACAGATTTCAGTTTGATCTCCAGGCTCTTTAGTCACTTCAGAATATAAACCTCTTCACTATCATACATCACAAAACTTTTAGTGCTCAGCCCTCATGCAGATATCTTTTTGACTTCAACAAAAAGCACAAGTATATCCAAGTGGCAACAGAAGAAAACCTCTGTTGTAGTTCAAAGTTGACAAAGTAGAAAAGCATGTTAAATTATTCCTTAACGTTATATTTCTAAAATGCAAAAACTATTAAGAAATTAGGCCTGTCTCAATTTGCAACTTTTTGTAAAGCACTGAAAATGTTGTTAAATTCTAAGAGCAAAGAGGTAGAACATTGGTGTTTCAAAGAAGAGGCAAAGACTAATTACTAGGAAGTCAGAGGAAAAATATGGTTTTGTTCTGCACTTTCATTATTTTCCATGCAGTGAGAACTAGAACTGATTGTACTTAAATATTTCATTAAGGCTTGAATTTTCAAAGGTTGAAACAAGCTGTTCAGTGCTTAAATGCTCACAATACAGGAAAAATAAAATAGTGTGATCACTATAATTACAGAGAAAGAATAAAGACACTTTTCTTTCAGTGATGCCAATAAAACTAATCTCTGCAAAATGAATGGTTACATCAGCATTATATCAATTTATTAGTATTAAACTAGAATATATTAAAAATATATTAATACAACTATCTCTTCTAAACTAAATCAAACCCCAAGGAAATTTTAAAAAAAAAATCAATTTATAGAGGGAAAAAAGAGCCTTATTTCACTGTATAACATGAAGTTTCTATTTCTTATCATATTCTCACCACATGCCCGCAACAACATTCCTGCCCATAGCTTTAGTTTACAGAATAATTAAGAGCTATTATTGCATGGTTATGCTGCATAGCTTCCCACTTTAATAGAAGAGTACTTTAATACAGAGAGTAAACACTTCTAATAAAATATTATATTCTAATGAAAAAATACTTAAAACAGAAATTAAGGTAAATATATTCATTTTCTAAAAGAAGATCACACTGAATAGTTAATTCTCACATTAATCTCACAATAAAAACTGTCTGATTCGTTTTACAGAGTAACTTCTCTGCTTGAGGGGGAGAGGAACTAAACCCTATTCTGCTATCAGACCCAGCAGGAAATGAGCATGTACACACACATAGACTCTGTTTCCTTGGGACAAAACCCATCATTGAACTATAGCTAAAAATGAAAAACATTTAACTTCATTACGCTACTGAACACACCTGTCATGTGCATAGGATCGAGGAAGGGAGTTGGGGCACAGAAGGCTCTGGACCTTTAAGGACCAATCTTGGAATTTCAACAGCTTTCCTTCCGAAATTCAGCAAGACCTGGTGAAATGATGTTGTCACATGCTCCTGAATGATATTTTGGCTTTATCTGTTGTGGTGTCTGTACACAGAGCTGCCCTGCCTCTACAAAATGCAATTACCAGAAGGAAGAAGTTTACCACACACTTGAGGTTCAGAGTGCCCTGCTGCAAACAGAGAACTACTCTCACTGAAACATTTCTCACACTAAGTGTGGAAGCAGGGTACTAAGTCAGATATGTATTTAAGTTTTATAAACTATTTACATGAAGAAAACATTGAAGTATGAGATGACTTTTAAAAAATGTTTCTAGAAGTTAATTTAATTTATCCAAAAGTCACCCTTTTTTTAGCTAACAGAACATTCATATAATTAAGGCTTAAATTTGAATGGCTTGAGGCATCATTTTTAAAATGTTTTCCAGCAAAGAGAAAAATAATTTTGCTTGGTTTTGTTGATTTCTCTTTTAATAAGAAAAATCCCCATCTTTATGTTTTAAGCATAACAAAGTATGCCACAAACTGCATAATGCCGTGTTGAATAATGAGGAAGCAGTCGTCTGAAGGAAAGGGAATGAAATCTTGAGATTTCAATAAGGATTAATTGGGCAAGCTTCGGTCCATTTCCCTGCACTTCTTGTCATGTCATTCACTTTTATTGTTTTCACTTGTTTTCAGAATTTTTCCTTTCTTTTTTTTACATTTCATTTCTTCAAATTCTTCTCCTGTCTCTTTATTTACATTTCTTCCCTGATTTCAGGATTTGGAGTAATTTTGGCAAGTTTTGGTCCTTTTCACTACCCCTCATTTCATCTCAGTCCATCTGGTTGTAATCACTTCATTTTCAAATTTTCTTGACTTTTTCACTAGCATTGTTTTTGATCATATCACCTTTCCAGAGTGTTTGTTAGACTTTGTCCTCTGATTTCAAGATTTCATTCCCTTTCCTGAAAAGCCCAGCATTGCTTCATCATCAGGAAATCTGATCAGGACTCTAAGAAGCAGTTAACACACTTGCAGACTGCACAGTTACAGCATATGTTGCCTTAATACTTCACTGCTTTATTAATATTAAGATGTGGTCCTGTTTGTAGGAGCATTTGGGACATGCTGGTGCTTTCACTGGATGAACTGCTTGCTCTCAGAAAGTGCACTGTGCTAGATGACATTATCTGCAGTCTTGAATATGCCAAGTTCCCAACTTTTATTTTATATACACAGAAATACAAATATGCTACAGTGATTCTGATAACAATTTAATTCCAGATCAGGGTCAGGCAGAAGCAGGAGAAAGGCTGCAGGGAATCAAGTTCTGAGAGTGCATGAAGCCATGATTAGGGTATAACTCATGTGGAAAAAGCTTGGATTTGAGCTGTACTTTTGTTTTATCTGTGACCTGCTGCAACCCCAGCAGAATAATTTGGTCCAAAGGTTCACTTGGAGTCCTCTCATTTCAAAATCAGCAGCAAAACAAGAAAGAAATGCACACCTGAGGGACTGTCACTTGGTTAAACTGCATTTCCTATACCCACTTCAGTGGAGGGATAGCAATTTACACCAGCTGAGAGTCTGTCCCGGTATATTTCATTTACTCTTATAGTCCTTTAAAAAATAAGTTCACTTACTAATTTTCTCCAAACTTTTGAGGTCACCCCTACCTACTTCTGAGCCAGATTCCCTCTGAATCAGAATGGGAATGATACAATTTCTCTGCACGGAAAGAGATCAATTTTTCCTAATTTACAAAGATTTCAGTGAACAAATTGATGATTCCATGTACTGTGATGTCTCATAAATAAATTTAACAGCAGAATCAGTGCTGTTGCTGGCTATTCCACAGAAGGCTATCACCTCTACTAACAATATGTCAATATGCTTAATTAAAGGTTAGAAAGCAGAAGAAAGATCAAGTTCATGGCAGGTTTTCAACACAAAGATCACAAATGCATATTTGCATCCCAGGAGATAAAGAAATTAATCAAAAGGCAGCAAGCTACAGTCCAGGAAAAGCTACTGCAAGATAAGCAGTGATAGGACCACATTCAGCAATTCAAAACCAGCTTAAAAGTCATTCTAATAGTACATCCATGTTTTCCTATTGAAAGGCTAGGAGGCAAGAAGGAAAAGAAGATAATTAAAATTACAAGCTCAGAAACTTACACAAGCTCAGCCTCTGTGAGACTGACAAATAGAATTCTCTCTATATTGTTAAAATAGTTTAAAAGTAATTTGGAATTTTCAGGAAAAAAAACAGGAAATTACCTTAGGTCTAGAGATAAAGACTGATTTAGTCAAATGAAACTCCTGAAAAGCTTTCTGTCAAAACAAAATACAATGTTGCATTTTGTATCTCCTGTGAATGGCATTTTACTGCTTAAGTGACATTCGCTGCAGAAGGAATTTTCATCCATGTATCAAAGGCAAGAAAAAATCTCTTGTAGTGACTGAAAGTTCTTTAAACTGCAAAAGATTCTGGAGAGAGGTAAGAAAAGTCACACACTGCTCCATACCCTTCTGTAATTCCCCTGGATACAGACTAGCAGGACCTCCTGAATCAAGGTCAGTGTCTTCCAATGGAGTCAACCAAGCTATTTCACCTTCAGCAAATTCATCCCAAGCCTATGCCCTTCTGGAGGGCAGGAACCTTCTTCTAGAGTCTAATCTTAGCTTTACCCATGGAAAAATGAATACATCTGAATCACCTTTTACAATTCTTTTCTAACTCTTGATTCCCAGCTTTTACCATGGATATATTTCTACTATGCAATCAGACCTCCTCTTGCTGCCTGAACAAACCTGTTTCTTTTAACTTGTTCTGAAAGAGTGATTCTCCATTCCCTGGTCATCCCAGCACCACTTTCTTGCAAGTTTTTGCATTTTGAAATAATTTGAACTCACTGAATTCATATGAGAGTAAATCTGTAGTAGAAATGAATTGGCTGTGGTCTAAGGGATCGACTTAATGGTACCTGTGTGCTCTAGTCTATACTGGTTGCTTATAAGGGAGAAATAACACTGGGTTAATAACTTGGCCTCCCCAATCTCATTGCTTTCCCTTGTTTCCTCTCAAAATGCTTTATTAATAATTGCAAAGAGCATATCACAACAAAATTGGAATGCAGAAACTTGTCTGTGTCAAGGAAAAAAAACCCTCTTCCTAACCTCAAGGACATTTTGCCATTAGTAAATGCCTCATACAAAACTAAAAATAAATGCATGGAGTCAGCTTACAAGATTTTCTCTCTACAGCTTCTCCCCACTGCCAAACCACAAAACCCAGACAAGGGCAAGAAGGCCTTGGGTGCCCTATTTCTTTTCCCCGAAGGTCATGGTTGCTTACACATTAGGCTATGCTTCAAGAATTTACAGTGTAGAGTGATAAACTCATTACTATGTTATTTCTGCCTAGCTTAATGTTTTCAATTATTCCTAGTTTTAAATGGAAATGGATACCAATGCACAAAATTTTTGTATTTTGTCAGACTGATCCCTGAAGCCTTATAATTTTATTTCTGCAAAAATGGATGTGAAATGGCCTCGACTCCTACAGTCAAAGTCTCCAGTCTCCTTATTTTTCCTGTCTTTTAGAAGATTGAACTAAGTTCTGCAGAAAATGCCCAAAAGACATGAATCATCCCTGTTGTTAACCTGGGTTCCACTGCTATATCAAAATTTGCCATGTGAAAAAGGTAATTTCAAAAGCAGAGGCAAACTATGGCAAGGAGGCTTTACAGAATTCTTTGGTATTTTCATAAGCTGAAGGACTGGGATTTTCACTAGTCTCAGGCTGAATCTCCCCCATTTATTCCTACAAATATGTGACAGTACAGCCTAGATTAATCCAGCTGAAAAAAATTTGCCATCCTTATCAGTTCCCTCCCCAGCGAGTTGCAAAAAACAGAAGTGGTAGGATAAAGACATTAATTTGCACGTTATTGGCAATGGCTAAGGAGATACAGACTACTGACATCAGCTTTGACAGCCTTACTGTGCTACAAGTAACAGTTCTAGACTTAGAAAATGCTGCACATTTTATCAGGTAAAGTAATTTGCTGACTGAAATAGGGGCAGTACTGCCTGATAAGGTCAGTTCTTAGGCAGCACAGGCATCATGATTACTTCTTGGTGAGTATCATACACTAATTTAAGTTGAATGCGACCTAAGGAGGTCATCTGGTCTGACCATGCAACAGGGGAACCCTTGCCATTAGATAAAGTAGCTCAGGGCCTTATCCAATTGAGTTCAGAGTGTTTTCAAACACCTTCCACACCTTCTTGAGGCAACATCTTCCACTATCTATTGCCTATGATTTTTTTCCCTAATGTCAATTAACATTTTCCTTGATGCAGCTTGTGTCCATTACCCTTCATCCCTTACCTCTGTACTACTTGGAGGACACTGGCTCCACCTTAACTATTGAAGGAAAAAATCCTTCTCCCATTAGATAGCTGAAAACATCCATTTATGCACAGAAAACAGATGGTGATAAAGGCAAACACCAGTATTTCAATAGTTGTCATAGTTCACAATACTGAGAGATTGTGTTACACAAGAACTGAAAAAGTGTGGTTCAACCCATGAAAAAAAAGTGTGTTGGTGATTGCTAAATTAACATCAGTAAGACTGACCTTCTCAAGCAGGGGAAATGACCTGTTGATATAGGAAGCCCTGTAAAAAGTGTTTTAAAAATGGGTTTTCTGGTTTAGTCCTGCTACCTTGCCCTCTGTCAGGTCCAAAATGATGTTTCCATTGCATAAGAAGTGGAAAATAATGAAAAATATTGAAATGATTTATTAAACTTTGTCATGCACGTTATTGAGATAAAGCTCATACTTTTCTGTCAGGCAAGCCTTAATGAATTGCAAATTTTTCTCCTGAAGCAACAGTGATTGGATATTGATTTAGAAAAGGTAAAGGGATGTGATTAAAAAACAAACTACATCAGAATGAAATTATAACAATGTGGAACCTCATTGCATGATAAAATGTAATCATAATATATACAGTACACAGCATGGGAAGAAAAAAAAATGCACAGTTCTTTATCTCAGAGGAAGCAAAGCAGAAGCAGAAAAGTCATTATTCATTGCAGAACAGGCAAAATCCATCCCTGGAGTGAGCTATCTGAGCTTTTTCTCAGTCTCCACATGGATTTTATTAAGCCTTCTATTTCGTTCTTTCAAACTTGTCTTTGTTTTTCTCTTGCATAAAGGATGCAGGAAAAACTCAAATTATGTTTTTTTCAAAACAAGCATTATTATAAAAGCTTCTGCCACACCAAGAGTGGATAGATTCAGTGTGGCTTGCATATGACCTCTATGTTCATTTACATTTAACTGCACAAGGACTGTTAATTGGAAAATACCCTTAACTTATGGTGGTAATTCAGTTTTAAGGAAATATGTAAAGTGAGCTGAAGTGACACATGCGAATCTAAAAGAATTTAATTTCATTTTCCTATCTGATTTCAGTTCACCTCTCTTTAATGTCCCCTTCTCCCTCAGGATACCTCAGTAGAAATACTGAGCAGACGTGAGGTTTTATGCCATGTTGTTCCCAACCCAAACATAACCCTCACCTTAAAACAACATCCCAGAGTCAACTCTGCCTTACCAGAACACAATCCTGCCTTACCCCTGCAAAATCCACCAATAAATCAATCACTTCAGATCCTGGTATCCCTAAACTTAATCCCAACCCTAACTGTTAAACAATTACACTGGCTGTTGTCCATCCCAGGTATAAGGAGAGGTAGTATGCCCCCTATTCTGGCACTCTGAGTAGATCAAACTTCCAGTCCACAACGGTCCCAAGTGAGAGTGAGTACCCCAGTTGGATAGATGCTTCCATACTCTTCGTGCAATCCTCCTTCCTTCACCCTACAGAGAAGATTCACACCTTTCCTTGTTTAAAAAAAAA
>VXBB01012971.1:474269-486298 GCA_013399915.1 Illadopsis cleaveri
AAAAAAAAGGAAGTGTACATATATATCTATATTCTGAAGAAGCTGGAAGTTGTGTGCACATCTAAACATATATATAAAGGTGAAATAAAGGTGAAGCCTGCATTGTTGTGAACAGAGAAGGTCTGGGGACTGATCTGAAACTCTTTAGTCAAAACTTTCACACCTTCAGTGCAGCCAGAGGAGCCCACACACATTTTCCTTCTCCCTGTCCCATTCCTGAAAGTTCAAGTCCAAGCTGGATCGGGCTTTGAGCAGCCTGGTCTAGTGGAAGGTCTCCCCACTGATGGCAGAGGGTTGGATCTAGAGGATCTTTAAGGTCCTTTCCACCCCAAACCATTGTAGGATTCTACATCTTATAACTACCTCAGAATGCCAACTCTAGCCTTACGCAGAAACTCTAATGGCTTGGGATACGAGGAACTGGAGATCTGTTATGGATTTGTAAGACATACCCATCAGAGAGATTAGAGAATACCTGATTTTTGAAAATAATGAGTTTTAATCCTGATGCTTGCCAAGAAAACATGAGATTGTTTGTCTGAGAGCTTAGGTTTTTGTAAGGCTGGAATGAAAGACATCCTTTTCCTAGTCATTCATCCACAGCACACAGAGCTAAGATGACTTACAGCACCAACAGGGACAAGTAATTCAGGGACAGATCAGTCTCTCTGGTCATAGTAACTGTACTCAAGGAACCAAATTATGAAATCAGGATATTCAGATTATTGTCAGAGTTGTGACTAGGATTTGTGTTTGGAACAACAGGTGGCAAGCTAAACTTGTGACACATTGTTATCTGGGCCAAGGAGCAGTCAGGGCTCTGTGCAATAGGAGAGGTAATTTAGCCAGTAGTCTACCTGGAATTAAATAAAACTGGGGTTAGGAATNCAGGTGGCAAGCTAAACTTGTGACACATTGTTATCTGGGCCATCAGGGCTCTGTGCAATAGGAGAGGTAATTTAGCCAGTAGTCTACCTGGAATTAAATAAAACTGGGGTTAGGAATTGGACACCTGGGGAGTAAAAAAACATTAGGACCTCCAAAACCAACATGGATGAAAGAAGGGGGTGGCAGAAACAAGGCTATGGTTACTATGCCCTCATCTGACATCCAGGGGTTCAGCTGAATCAAGACAAGGGATGGAGACTGAATAGCTAGCAGGGCTTATACTGAATCGTACAGATCTTGAAGCTGAAAGCCACTGCCAGGAAGGGAGAGTGGCTATAAGACTCCTGAAATAGAAAAGGCACAATAGACTGTAGTGTTAAATTGCAGAATCAAGATTAAACATATTCATAACCTTCAAGAAATTTGGGGATCTGGGGTAGTCCTTGGCAAATTTCTCAGGGTTCAGGATGAACTTGAGAAGAGCATTTTGCTGGGCTATTTCAAAGATAATTTAGGTTACTCTTAATTTTCTGCCTACATGTATTCATAACCAATTGATATTAATTTGTTGTTGCATTCAGTTAATGATCCTATGACACAGGAATCACTATGTCCATATTCAAATTATTATGCAATTAAAATCAGCTTCTCACACAAACCCTGTTGAACTCTTCAAATCAGACGGAGGGTCTATGTGGGCCTGGGAAGGTTATTTTGCTGAGCAAGGGAACCCTGCACAAGAGAACAGCTCACTGGTCACTGCCAAGCGCTGCAGGCAGCAGCCCACAGCCAGCAGCACAGCTTCTGCTTTGCCTTCTTTGGTTGTCTTCATTCCATAGGTAACAAAGACAGAAGATGAAAAGACCTGACTCTGTAGAGACAGGCAAAGAGTAATGAATTGCCCTTCACTTTCAGATCAACAGCAAAGAGGAAAGACAGCTCAGATTCAGCAACTGTGTACTTCTCCTAGCACAGAACATTACTCCTTAGGCATCACTTAGCTAAGTGGACCTGTCTTAAAAATAAACCAACAAAACAAAACAAACCCACAAAAAGCAGTTCTTCAGTTCTTCTAAATTCCAACACAATAAATAAAAAATATAGGGGTGAGTACCCACAAGCAAGAACAGCTTCAGGGATAGTTCATGGAAAATGAAGTCCTCTCTGAGAAATGGAATACAGAATAAAAACCAGAAGATAAATGCAGTTTTTGCCCAAACATGAGAGGCTGAATTTGAGCGTGTACATGAGACTGATTCCTTGTTGAAAACTCTTTTTTTTTTCTTTCCTAAATGGATGATATTTGTCAAATAAGTATTTAGTCATCTATACTCTCAATCTATTGTCTATTTGTGTTATTCAGCAATTCCAGACATTTTCCTCAATCTTTAAAGGACTTCTATGATTCTGTCTCAAATGTGTAAAAATTTCCCTTCCTACAAGTGAAATGCCTTAGAGTCTGGAGACTTCTAGTGGTCTGCTGTGTAGGTACAGTTTCAGCTAAATTTCTACCACTACTGCTGCCATTCTTAGGCTCAGCATCCAACTGCATCAATCTCATTTCCAGACTCCCTTTGGGAACATCCAGAGGGATTTTCTAAGGTCAGCTGTTCTAAGGTCACTTGTATCTCTTTCAGAGAAAATTCACCTCTATCTCCAGACACAGAGTTCAGGAGCTCTCCTTAGTAACTCCTTAGTCACTCCTGCAGGGCTAAAATCCAAGACACAGTTACCTTAATCATCTCCAGCTCATACAAAGGCCTCTCTTCTTAATTCAAACCAACCTGGAATAGTTATATAGTCTTAGGAATCTCATGCTTCTCATTAGTTAATGATGTATCCCAAAATGGATAATCCATTTCAGGGCTAGTTATAGATATCACAGCAGGCAGATTTTAATTTATCCACTGCTGTGAACACTCTCCCGTATATTGCAGATTCCTGTGTCCTTGCACCCACTTAAGGTCTCCCTTTCCCAGGAGCTGTTAGGCAGAACAAGAACTGCTGCTATAATTGTTACATAGGTCAAGAGCTGCTGCTATTCCTGTCATCACACACTCATTATTCATTACTCTGGCCACTTTGATTGCGTTTTACTCTATATAAACTGGTTCTATTTCCTATTAACCACCAGAGTAAGAAAAGTTTCAAGGGTTTTTTTTTTCCACTCTAACAAAGTGGGGGGGGAACGAAGAAGGAAAAAGAAAAGGGCATTTCTACCAATTCCATCTTCGAAAAAAATAACTCTCTTTTCACAAAATCACAGAATTACAGAGTAGTTGAGGTTGAAAGGGACCTCTGGAAGGCATCTGGCCCAACATCCCTACTCTGCCACAGCCACCTAGAGATTGTTGCCCAAGACAAGGTTCAGGCAGCTTTTGAATATCTCCAAGGATAGAGATTCCACAACTTCCCTGGACCATCAGTGCTAATGATCAGTCATCCTCATATTTCCAGATGTTCAGAGGGAGCCTCTTGTGCTTCAGTTTGTGCCCATGGCCTTTGGTTCTGTCACTGGGCACCACTGAAAAGAGCCTGGCCACATCCTGTTTGCATTCTCCCTGCAGGTATTTTGTATACAGCGGCAAGATCCTCCTAAGCCTTCTCTATTCCAGGCTCAGCAGTCTCAGCCTTTCCTCACAGGTGAGTTATCCCAGTCCCTTCACCAGCTTCTTTGCCCTTGCCTGCCCTCTCCCCAGTACATTCACGTTGATCTTGTACCTGGGAGCCCACAGGAGGATGGAGCACTCCAGGTGTGGCCTCTTCCGTGCGGAGCACAGGGGCAGGATCAGGAGGTCAGGATACCACCAGGGTACACTGCTCTGCTTCAAAGGATAAAACAAGGCCCTGCAGATCCTCTTTCTTGACTCATAATGCCCTTTAACTAACTCAAGGATTAGGGTATCCAAAGGTTTCCTCACCTAATATGGAGAACCCTGAAACCTCTAAACTGAACTTCTGGGCTGCCTTCATTAATAATGTGATCTCTGTGTGTGTCACATTAGAAACTGGCTCTTGACCTGTACATTTGCCACCCTAAACCTCATAGATATCAATGTTTATGTACCATTAGAATTAAGTTCCACAATCAATGTCGTTTTTTTCACTCTCTATGTACACATGACCCTTAGACACAAAAGCCCTACAACAACATACTGCTGAAGCCACCAGCATAGGATGAATCCAGGTAGTTTCCAACCAGCATTGCTGCATGGAGGAAACACAATGGTACATTTGGCAGCAGGGTGATCCAAATGAAACTGTACATCTCAATTTTCTGTTCTAACCATAGAACTCTGTATGCTGTGTTCCCCAGACTAACAAGCATTGCCGTGTGCAGATTTATATACCTGCTGGTTGCCCTGCTCCCCAAAGAGTTGCATTTCCAAAAAAAGAAATCAAATTATCTGCAAAGGCAGAGCCCTGGTGAGAAAGAGAGGAGCTGGATTTGAGCTTCACCTCTTAAGCACTGAAGTCACTACAGATATTTTGAAAAGCGGAAATCTATACCTAAAGCTGAAAAGAGTATGCTGCCAGAGGTACTAATTAAATGTCTGGAAACTCATAGCAACTTGGATAGTCACATTAATACAATCAACTTAGCAAATCTTCTCTTAGGATTACTCAATTCCATTTGCGTGACTTGGTTCTAACTCCAAAATTTATTAAATTATCTCTCTTCAAATGCAGACAAGAAAAGGCATATTAAACAAAAGGCAAGGTTTTCCCTGCAATATAAAAGAAAATTGGAACACAGAAACAATCTTCAGATGAAAATAAGAGACAATGAGAAAAGCAGTCCTTTGTAGTTGAATTTCACTCTATTTTATAAACCAATAAAAATACAGATTAATAGACTCCTTGTGCAATAAAAATGGAAATAGAACAAATATATTTCATCCTTGCAATCCATCTAACCCGAAACTTCTGCAATGTTCTGCAAGAAGTACCTTCTCTCTAAGAGCAGAAAGAGAAGGAATATACAGAAAGGCAAAATTCTGTGTAACAGAAAACCTGCAAATTATCCAGAGTATATCTGGTTCCTGGAACTAATAATACTAAAGCAAAATAAACACACTCAGAGTAAGACTTACTGCTCTATTTCCAGAAAAGACAACAATCTTAAATACAGGATTGAAAAAGCAACTAGCAATTACATTTGATTAAACTTTCTTTAAATCACTTCACAAATAGAATCAGTGCTCAAAGAAAAACCAACAAGGATAAAAAAATGTTCTATGAAAATAGTGACCACTCAAACTGACACTCCAATGGAGTAGTATACATCTCAGCTGGACATAAAGACATTCTATCGTGTATTTATTCATGTGATGCCATTTTGTTCATTACTGCCCACTGCTACAGTCTTGCCTTTCACAGTAAGGTACATCACTTCAGGAGGGTAAACCACTCTGCAAAGCCAGTCAGCCTCCACTCTGAGCTTTCAGGCTAACAAGAAGTCCAGTGACACAAACATAGAGAGTGCAAAGCAGAAAATTCACAGAAATCTCTTGTGAGAGCTGCCTTGTGGCCACCCACCAGGACCTTCTGCCCCACAACAGGAACAGCCAGGAAATGTACAGCCTCCACACACAACCCACTGCTGAGTTACTATGGTAAGGGCTGCACTATCAGCAGGAGTCACAAACCACTGTCCACTTACATGGTCCCTGGCTGGGCAGCCAATGCCAATCACATTGCCAGAGTTGCTTCCACCTGGCACTTCACAGAATTCTGTTTTAGAAGTTCAAGTGCTTCACACAGTTGGTACCGACTTATGCTAAAAACTTCCCTGTGAAAAGTCAAGAACTTCTCCCCAGAATTGCATACCCTACAATAAATAAGCTCCGTGTGGATGTTTTGAGGATTGTTTCTTTGTTGTCAGAATATCCAAAATGCTGGCTTGCACTATTAATTTTCTATCCCTGGGATAGGAAGCAGGGTGGAAGAAGGAATGTCCCTCGAGGTAGACTTGTTGTTATGGTCTGTAGATCAGTGCTTCCAACTCACATTTCCAAAGAAACTGTGAAATCTTCTACCTAAATCCAGGTCTGTTTATCAACAACAACCTGCTTACTATTGATGGTAAAGAACACAAAATGTCTTTGAAATATAAGCCAATTAAAAAAGGCAACTACTGTATTTTAACTGATGCAATGACAACAATGACTATTTTTAGATGAGCCATAAATCATAGAATACATAAGAATTTGGGAGGAGGTTTCTAATACAGCAACAGACACAACCACACCAAAGCCACAGACTGAATCATGGGCATCCCTGGTTGAAACATAATGCAGTGCAATTTTAGCCAGAATGGACAGAGGCATAACATACTGCATTTATTTAAAAAGGCAAATATAACCGTAATTGGAAATAAATGCAAATGAATTCTTTTTCATGTTTTTGTACCTTCTATTTCAAAGAAGTTTGTTCTAGAAGTGAGATGCCTTTGCAAAGCCATTACAGAAACAAGTCATCTGAGGCAAAAAGGAAATTGCAGTTGCCAGACATATTCCTCTCCATTGCTGTAAGTAGCATCTGCTTGAAATTATCCCTAATGAACAAGCTGTATTCTTAAATTTCTGCAATCTGAGAAACTTTGATTTAGACATTTTTCATTTAGAACTGGAGGGATTCCGTTTGAAAGATTGCCTGGATGTTTCTCAAAGTAATTACCAGGGAATAACAAAACTGTGAAGAGGCGCTGAAAATCCAAGTAATCAACATAAGCACTTTGAAGAACACACATCAGAGACAGCAGCTTAGATATTCTTAACACAAATACCACTGAAGAATTAGGATCAATTCTTTACTGACTTCAGAAAGTCCATTAATTCCCCTTCCCTCAAAGATGGAGAAGTGAAGCACACTGTGTTAAGGAGTTTGAGGCAAAACCTATGTATTCACCTGACTATACGTGCTTTCTGTCCAAATGAACATGACTACCCCTTTCTCTACCCCTCAAAACATGGACTAGAATGTGGGAGATTTTGTCAATTTCCCATGTATCTTGGGGGAAAAAGAAAGGAATTTTGTAGGTTTGGGTTAGGCACTTCCTAATTAAACATTTAAAAAATAAATTCTCATATAGTGCTTCTCATACGAGTAGTTGTTGTGTAAGTAAAAGATCAGAGGTAAAATATTTTTGGTTTTATAAGCTTATAAAAAGAATCTATCAACATTCATAATCAGTGACACCTTTTTACTGTGTTTTGAGCACAGCACAAACAGAAAAGTAATTTCAAATGTTTTATTAGAACATATATTTTAAATGTCAAAAAAGCAAGGAGAAGCCACAAAAGGACATTGCAGGAAATTGGTGTGGTTTCATTTGGGGGTTTTGGGGGTTGATGTATTTCTTTGCTGCTTTAGGAAAAAAGTTGTCTACCTTTTATCTGTTTATCTGTCTTGCACCATAGAAATGTGAGGTTTGCACTAATCAAGATCAACATATAAATTCCATGAGCTTCCTGTCATTCAAGTTGACCTCTCTTAAATTGAGGATTACAAAAGCCATTCAGATCTCCTTTCAGAATTTTTCACTATATATACTAGAAACTTTCCAATCCATATTGCTGTATACCCTGGACAAATCTAAATTTTAGCTACCTTTAACAGATCTAAGGCTGAAGTTTAGGAATATCAGTCGGAAGAGAAATCTTCTACCCTAGGAAGAAGAAAATGATTCTATAAATCATTGTGAACATCAGAATTACCAAAACAGAGTATCAGAGAAGCCACAGTTCAAAACCAAAGGTACGAAACCAGAGCATAACCAGTGTTAAAACTGATGCTAGAACCCAACACCCCAAGTAAATGTTATTTCTGAAAGCAAAAATTTTATTGTCATGTAAGAAGTGATGATTTCAACAGAGATGGGTGTTTATTTGCAATTGTGACATTCTTTTTTTGTTATATTTTTTGTATCACACCATATAGTCTAATACAGCAGTTTTCCTGCACAATGAAAAAAAAGTCTTTAGGACTTACAGATATTCAAAAGCAATTGTCTGTGTTGCAGAGTAGCACAAAGCCTTGTCTTCCCACAGGGCAGAGGCATCCACCACCTGCGACTGGGTATCTTCTAATGCTCCCTGAAGCTGGTGAGCCAGCCTGCTTCAAACATCATCCAACACACTCTCAAGATCAGATCCAGGTGCTCATATGACAGAGGACATGGACACATGTCACAAAGACAAATAAAAATCACTCCGCTTTTTGCTACCGTCCTAAAGTCAAAAGTAGTGTTTACACTACTGTAATCTGTTTCCATAAGGGAAAGGGAATGACTCTTGAAATTATGATAAGACTTTGCAGTAGGAGGATTTTTACCAATACAGTTCCTCAGGCAGGAAAAGGTTATTAGGCAGACAACATATTTCAATGCAATCCAGGCTCATGTTTACCTGCACTAAGATATTCATAAGGAACTATGCTCTAGAAATAGCTCTTCTTTGAAAGGTAAGCACCACTAGGCTCCAAGTTGTGCATTTCTCCAACAATATAAGAATTAAATGACAGCTCTTAGGTGAATGAACAATGATCTTAATCAAATGCGCCCAGTGAACCATAGCATTATAATTTGATCTTGTTCATTTCATATTACGTGGCATTAGATAAACTGGAAGTAATTTTTGAACTTGCCAAGCACAGCTGAGGTCTCTCCTTCATAATTCCTTCAATTAAACACATATAGATGTTGACTTTCAGATAGTATTGTGGGTTATTTATCTTCACAGCATATCATAGCTCACAATAAATGAACACACAGTATAAACCTCCATCCAAAGTAAAGTTTTAAATATGCTAACAACTTTCATATTTGGAACACTCAAATAAGCAGCTGGAGGAACTGGACTAAAAAAGATTCAATAAATGTAGGCTCTTAAAAATTTATTCTCACATAAATCCTCAGGTAATACTTTAATTCTGCAGGCCACAGGCAAATATAGAGTAAGAGATGTACTTAAAGTGATGTGGTAAACTCATAAAAGATTATATATTCCAATCTTTGAGATTACCCTGTGACCAGCACAGTCTATTCCAAGTTTTACTGGATAAACAGATCTATATCTTACAGTGCCTGCTAGTAACTGCTGGCAATAAAACATACCCATTGAGAACAAATCCTGGAGGAAACAAGCATTTATTTTTCATTAAATGGGTACTTCAGGATATGCCTACCCTCATGATTTGTATAGTTTCAACTTTCTTTGGAGGCAGTTTGGAGCTCCCTGTTCCTCAGGTCCCACTGCTGGGAATAGACACATTAGCCCAGCTTCTCTGCTGCCAAGTCAATGCTCATCAGACTTTGTTAAACTTGTGCCCAAGGCTACCCCTGGTCCTGACATTGTCCAAAACACTAATTTCTATTCCACACTGGAAACACAAGTAGCTAGCTGAGAGATTTTATTCTGGCATCACTAGAGTACTTTGCTTCTGGGTCCTACCATATCACATTACATATCCCTATCAGTGGATGTCTTCCCTGCCCAACTTCAAACCATTCCAAAGAGTATATTTAGGATTTTAAAAGTTGCTTCATACTGACAACATCAACAACAGAATAAGTAACCTCTTCCACCCTAGGTTCAGCTGCTACTGTCCAAGTTTGTGTCTCAAGTGTGCTTACTCTTTCAAGGTGGAATTTAACCACCACTCAGGTCAACACCTCATCAAGAAACATCAACAGATTGACACAGAACTCCAATATTTGCCAGCAGAGCACGGTTTTGTTCTGTTGAGTGACAGTCACCTGGCATACATGCAGTATGAGTCAAAGTACTTTAGAAACATGTCGGAGCAAATCACAGTAGCAGTAAGATCAGCCAGGCTTAGAGATTGAAGAATCCAAGTAATTCTTTCCATCACAATTACATCCTTATCTTCCCTTACTTTGAATAATTTTTAAAATAGCCTGGGTTTGGATACTCCTAATATTTTACAAGATGAGGCATTTTAAGATAGGAAAAAAACCTCATAGAAACTGTAATTAGAATAGAAAATAGCATATGGTATGTGTAGTAACAGGTAGTCCCTGCCATAGAGTCTTACTGCAGATCTGTCATATTGAGCAAAGGTTTCACTTGCCTTCTGTAGCACAGATTATTATAGACTGAGCCCCCAAATATTTGATTAGTTCTTGTTAGTACATCAACTAAGCTTTGAAATACCAATGCTCCTTTATGATTGCTGGTCACTGAAGTGCTGATATGCCATGTGTCTGCAGAAGGACAACAAACCTACTGGTCTGGATGCCACGAACAACAGCAGTACCACAGGGCACTGCCCTGGAATCTGTCCCATTCAACATCTTTATCAGTGACCTGAAAGAGGCAGCGAAGTGGTTGCTGTTAAAGTTTGCAAAACTCCAAACTGGAGGCTGAGAGGAGAACAAAATAATATGCTCAAAGACAGGGCTACCATTTGGATGGACCTAGACAGGCTGGAGGAATGGGCTGACAGGAATCTCACTAAATAGAGGACAAAGAAAAGGTCCAATACCAGGCAAGGAGGAACCGTTTTCAATTGTACAGGCTGGGGGAGGACTCTGAAAAAAAGACCTGTGGATATTGGTGGACATTAAGCTGAACATGAGCCAATGGTATCTCTGGCAGCAAGGGAGGCCAACAGTCTTCTGAGCTGTATCAAGAGGAGCAGAGACAGTAGATTAAGGGAAATCATTCTCCTTTACTCAGGTCTCATTAGACCCCACTAGAATATCACATACAATTTTGGGTTTGAAAATACAAGGAAGACATCAATAACTTGGAAAGAGTTCAGTGGAGGGCTGCTGCAGTGGTCAGAGCAGGAGCCTGTTCAGCCTAGAGGAGACAGCTTTGGGGGACATTCCCACAAGGAGATTTTTTAAGCTAGAGCCAGGCTTTCCACAGTGGTGCACAGCAGGAGGACAAAAGACAACCACCACATACTGAAGTAGGAGAGACTCATGTATGCAAAGGAAAGACTCCTTCTCCTGAGGATAGTGAGTCAAACATTGGAGCAGGTTGCACAGAAAGCAGTGCCTCCACACACCTGAATGTTTCCAAGGCGTGACTGGAGGAAGCCCTGAACAATGAGCAGTGAGTCCTATTTAGATTATAGCTGACATGGTTTTGAGTAGGAGGTTTACCTAGACATGTACTTCCTGAGGTCCCATCTAATCTGCTGTAACACCACGGAGTCTTTTTCCCTGCCCACAAGAAGAAGGGTACACAAGACAATAAGTTTAAAGAATTAATCAATTCAGTGAAGATATACACAAGTGAAGAGAAACTGCTGCACATATTATAAGCATGAAGGACCATGTGAATCACAGAACGTTCTGTGACAGTGTGCTACCACACTGCAAATGGCTACTGAGCATGATTCACAGAATATTGTTCTTCCACACCATCATTCAGCACAGTTCAGAAAAACACCTCAAGGGTCAGATGAGAGTTCTCATCATGTGAAGGTCAACAGTGACACAAGCACAAGTGTGTATAATTGAACATTTTTGGGCTGTAATTAGAAGATTTTTAGCCTTCTGGGGAATTAAATTCTGGAACAATCTGGTAATACAAGTAATAGAGAATTAGAGCCAAGTGCTTTCAAGAGCTAAGGAATTTTATCAAAGGGATAAGTTAATCAATGTCCACAAAAAAAAAAAAATTAACAAAGACATCATATGCATAGGACTCAGGAGAGTGTTATTTGCTATGCTGAAAAAATATCTGGATAGAAGTCTACATCCTACGTGATCAAAGTCAAAATTGCCGTAAAAATACGACATTAAAATGCAAAGTAGCAGTGATAAGCATCCTTTGATGAAGGGATCTGAGACAAAAGTACACAGTAGTATTGCGCCTGCCCAGTCCATCCTAAACCAGAATATTTCCCCTGTGAAACAGTACGTTTTTTGTCAAGAAAACAAACAATATACAAAATCTAGACCAAGTTTCATTAGTATTCTGTACTACACTGGACTGAAGTTGTAGGTGTTGTTACTTAGGGAAAAGTAAAACAAATTACTAAATGCAGTGGTTAGATTCCTAGGGCACTAACTCAGGGCACAGCAGTGAAATACCAACTGCAGAATGTGCCACTATTCTTGAATCATTACTTCCTTTGACACTGTCAAAGGTTGGCTGGCACCC
>VXBB01012972.1:0-26359 GCA_013399915.1 Illadopsis cleaveri
AGTTTTTAGCAGCCATCACCTCTCCCAGCAGGAAAAACACTTTTATCCTTCTGATAAACCCCCCCTGATCTCTTTTCTTTGCATTTGCTGTCTCAATACATTCAATGAATCCATACCACGGCAGAGGCAGCGTGAGAACGGACTGCAGGCTTGGCTTTAATGAGCATCAGTGCAGTTAGGCTGGGCTTGGCAGAGCAGCCCCCTCCTAATTCTTCTCCTCCCAGATTCCAGCTCTGGGAATTAATGATCTGTCACTGGGCTTGCCTGGGCTCTAATGAAATACTTAGTCAAGTACAAGGCAAGGCAGGTGGAAGGAGCTGCCTCTTCCTGTCTGCAATAAAGCCTTTCCCCCTCTTTGGCTAACAAATTAAATTAGTTGAGAGGAAATATTTAATTACTGTCATGCACCATCTTGGTGTTTGTGATCAAAGAAGTGCCTCCCTGGGAGCTTTGCTGTCCCCTGCTCTGCTGAAATGGGAGAGAAGGAAGAGAAGCTTGGCTGAAGATCAGGATGGATTTGGAGTTCTTGTTTTCTCCGAGAAAAAAAAAATCTTGGTGGAAAAGACGTTTTATTTCTTTGATTTAAATGCAAAAGTTTCTTTGGGCAGTGTGAGAGCAGAGCTGCTGCTGTGTCTGAACGAGAGGAACACAGTTATACCTCATGTCCTGTCCTTGAGCCCAACAGGGACAAACCCCTTCCACCTCCTGCTGCTAAAAATAAATTCTTGTTTAATGACAGAAATACAAATGAAGTTCTGAACCTCTCACAAGCTCTGCTACCCTCACACACAATTTGAAATGCAGGTGGCTGCACTCCAGGGTAACATGATCATATCAGAAACTCAGAATTGTCTGAATGTGCTCTACTTACTGCTCCTTAAAATACATCCTCCTTTTCTCCATAATAAAGGAGGATTTTGCACTCTTTTGTGCCATTTTCTGAGCAAGCTCTCATTTAAATAAAGCCCCAGCAATTCCAAACCCTTCCATTGCTTGGCCTGTAATCCTGTGGCAGTATTTCCCTTAAACCTGATTTTCACTCATATCTCCTGAGCAGCCCCTGAAATCTCCGTCAAGGCTTGTTCCCTGCTCTGTCAGGATGTGGATGGAACACAAATATTTCTGTGCCTCAAAGAGCTCGGGCTTTAAACAGATGTGATGATCCATTCTTACCTTCCCTGCAGGTGGAATGGGAACTGCTGGGCTGTGCTGGAGCCCAGGGCAGCCACAAATCAGCTCCTCCCTCCTGATCACTTCTGGCTGGTAGCACAGAAAAATTATCCCAGATGATCCAGGAGTCAGGAATTTTCCTGGGAAAATGTCAGGCCAGACCCTCAGGGCCATGCTGAGCTGAACTGACACCCCCCAAAATCTTTGGGACATCCCTCAAGTCTTGGTGGCCACTCTTGTCCCAGACCAGGTGATAAATTCAGCTTGGCTGATTTCTATGAACAGTTTTTCAGTCTGTTTATCAATATTCAGTTTTTCAGGGTTGGTTTTTTCTTTTTAAATTCAGTTTTTCCATAACATAGCAGCAAATCTTCCCTAATATTTCCACTTCTTTGCTCTAAGTGAGCACAGCTTCCAGGAAAAGCAGGGAAAACCAAAGGCTCGGTGCTGATAATTGATCCTGGGGCTGCCAGGGTGGCACACATCAATTAAATCAGTGGGTTTGCCTCCTCTGGCCATCAGCAGGAGCTCTCCAGCCCCGGAGGCACAGGGAGGGACGGTGAGTTTGGGTCACAGGTGACAGGGGAGGGTCAGCAGAGCTCTCCCAGCCCCAGAGGGAGGGTGGCCTGAGCAGCACAGCCCCAAGGCTGGAAACAAAACCTCCAACACCCCCATCACAGCCTCCTCCTGCAACTTCCCAGCTCCCATTAGGGTTAAACTTCTCCTGAATTATTGGGCTGTGCTCCACTGCCCTGGAAATCTGCAGTGTTCCTCCTTACCTGCCTGCTCCCAGCCACATCATACATCAAATAAATCCCCAGGGACAGTCCAAACGCCATCAACCTCTCTCTTTTTTTTTCTTGCATCTGTAAGCTGGGAAAAGTTAACACAGTTCTGGGCACTTTCCCTGGCTCTGCTGTTAACGATTTCTCTCTCATTTTCCCCCAGAACTGGTGCTCTGCATCCCTCAGCCCCTCTCTGCAGGAGGAGGAGCTGCTTTGTCTGGCAGAGCAGAACTGAAGTACAACAGAGAACAGACACACTTGGAGTGTCCTCTGCTGAAGCCTGAAATGTTATTTCTTTGCTTTCTTCGCTGTTGGTGCTGGCAGCAGATGGGATGGGCTGGGATTTGTGGGCTCCTCATGTCACTGGTGATCCCAACATCACCCTGAGCATTAAAATGAACAGAGTGATCATTAAATGTGTCCTGAGCATTAAAATGAACGGAGTGATCATTAAATGTGTCCCGATCATTAAAATAAACAGCTAATAGGGACTTTCCCCTCCCAGCCCGCTGGAAAAGAATTTTCCCTCAAACCATGCAGATTCCCAATGCTTTGCTATAAATGAGTTAACTAAGGACCTTTTTGTTCCTAATCTCACAGCTGGACTGACCTCTGGAAAACTCCAAGGGGCACTTAAAGGCTCAGGGCAGGGGATGCACAGCAGCAGCAGAGCTCTGAAGGTTCTGCTGCAAGCTCTGGGCTGAGTTTTGGGAACTAAACTCTAGAATGAGCTCTTTCCTGCTGGACTGCAGCCTGGGCAATGCTGCTGCTGGTCACTCCTGTGTGCTCAGCTCACCCAGAGCCTGGAAATCAAAGGCAGAGGAGCCAGAGCAGCAAAGTCCTGCTGCTGCCCCACAGCTCAGCCCCTGCTGCAGAGATTTCCTTGTGTTCTGATCCAGCCCAGCCCCTGCTGCAGAGCTTTCCTCGTGTTCTGGCCCAGCTCAGCATCTTCTGCAGAGCTTTCCTGGTTCTCTGGCCATGCTCTGAATCAGGAATTTTCCCGGGGGCCTTTTCCTATGGCATCAATCTGGGCCTTATCTCCGTGCTTTATCTGCCTCCACTGCCTTTTTCTGGACACCCACCCTGTGTGCTGAGGCAATATTATTTTACATATTATTTCTCCCTGACAATGCCCGGAATAAAAGATAAAATATCCCCCCCAAAGCTGGCTGGTGTGTCTGAGATCCGAGCATTATTTCCAGAGTGTTTCTCATTCTGTAGGGCCCCACACGCAGAGTGCAGCAGGCAGGAGGTGCAGCTGAGGCAGGGGAGGTGGAGAGGACAGAGGTAAATGCAGACTCTCAGCATCTCCTTAGAGCCAACAGCCAAAATTACAGAGAGCAATGCTAAATGAGCTTCCATTCCCCCGGCTCCTGGGGGAAACAAACCGTCCAAATCCATCTGTTTTCTAAAAACACCTCTCCCACCTTAAACAAACACCAGTTAATCCCAACAGCACAACAAACACTCGGTGTTTACACAGCGGCAGGAGTGAAGCAGTGGGGAAAAAATGGAATTTGTAATATGCTCCTCTATCTCCAGCAGCAAGAGCACAGCAGTGGATTTTTCAGAACTGCTTCTTTGTGAATATGCATGAAACACATGTAGTGGTGTGGAACGGGCTCTTCTTTCAACGGCAGCTCATTTTTCACACACAAAAGGGAAAAAAAAGAGCATTGTATTTTTTTTTGAGTAGCCACAGAGCCTTGTGCTTGTCTTTTAAATTCAGGCAGGGCACGGTGCCAAACAGGAAACTCTGAAATCCTAAAAATTCTGAGAGCTTTAGGAAAAGTTCACAGAATTCCAGAGTGGGTCAGGTTGGAAGGGAGCAGAGGGAATCACCTTGTCCCATCCCAGGGCACAGGGATTGTGGGCAGTGCCTCTGGAATATTCCCAGTGAGGAGCCTCCAGAGCTGCCCTGGACAGCCTGGTCAGAGCTCAGGTGTGGGAAATCGATTTGTAGGGAATTCTCAAACCTGACAGAAGGCTCACACAGTTTTGTACATCTGTGTGCAACCTTTGAGATAGAAAATGCTGATTTAGAAATGCCATGGAATAGCACAGACACTGAGAGAAATGGAACTGGAAACAAGTTTCAAAGGATGGCCTTGCAAATAAGACTGGATACTTCAGAGAAATAGAACTATGAAAGGTATATATTCATATATATTCATATGGAACCTATAAATATGAAAATAGAACTATGAAAGGTGCATTGTAGTAGGACCCATGAGGGGTGATTTTACATGATTGGCTTTAAGGCATTAACAGCATTGTGTGGTAAAAGCTGATAGGCCAAAAAACACTTATAATGGATTGCAATTAGGAAATAGTTTGGCTTCTGATTGTGATGGTGTGAATTGTAACATCTGTATTGTCTCACCTTTCACAAGAGACTGAAAATGGAATAAAAGTTTTCAAACCACCTCTCAGTTGCCCCATCTCTGGGTCAGAGAAAGGAATAATCCAACACTCAGTCACTGCTCAGGGAAGTTCTGTCTCCTCTGCAGCTGGAATTTCCCACTCCTCATCACCTCTTGTGCACGGCTGGGCTCCCACAAAGCCTCACAGCAATGCAGGAATCCAACCCAGATCTCAGAGTTAGGGCCTGAGAATAAGAGAAAATGTTAAGCTTCAGGAGTGTGGCTGCACTTTTCTTCCAGAACCTTCATCTTCACACCTCCCTCACCCCCTTCCTGCCCCAGTCCATGGGGAGCAGGCTCTGGATCCCTGAGGAAACCCTGATCCCCTCACCCCTGAGGAATCCCTGATCCCCTCACCCCTGAGCAATCCCTGATCCCCTCACCCCTGAGGAATCCCTGGTCCCCTCATCCCTGAGCAATCCCTGATCCCCTCACCCCTGAGGAGTGGGAGCCCAACCAAAGCTCTGGGAGGGAGAAACCAGCCCCAGTCACCCCTCCCAGGAGGTCACAGCTTAGGGGATGGAATTTGTTGGGTGATGTCATAGGGTTCCTTCAGCTTTCTGGTGTTTGTGACAGGGAAGTGCAGCTGCTCCAAGGTGTCCCAAATGCTGCCCTGCATGAGCTGTCCCCGTGTCACCAGGTGAGTGACAATGGGAGCAAGCTCCTGCTCCTCCAAGGGCTCTGCTCCATCAGCTGGGAGCAGCAGCAGCTCTGTCCCAGGCTGGCTGGGAGGTGGGAGCCTTCACCCTGTGATTTATGGCAGTCATTACAGCTCAGGCAAACACTTGCCTGGATACATACACAAAAAATTCCCATCTCCATGGCACTTCAATCATCTCCTTTGCCTAAAGCCTCTTCCTTTCTGGCATTTTTCTTGCCCGTTCTCAGGACTCCTCCATTTAGAATTCCATAAATTGCTTATTCCTTGTCCATTGTCATCCTGAACCAAACCTGGGGTTATCCTCCCTCTTGTTCCTGCTGCTGCAAAATATTGGCTTGGGGGTTTTTTGTAAATTAAAATAGAAGTTCACAATAAATTGCAGGTTACCGTAACTCAGAAATTCAGACCTAAAACCCTTCACCTGTCACAGTGCTGGGACTCCACAAAACCTCCTCCTTCCCCTGCATTTGGGATTCCAAACCAAACCTGACCCCAAAGGCTCCCAAATCCTCTTCACTCCCTGAAGTCTCGTGGCAGCCTGAAGTTTTAGTGTCTTTAACTTTAGTTTAGTGTCTTTAACTTTGGCTCTTTAAGCCTCAAACAAATCCTTCAGCCGTGCCACAGACCAGTTCCCACCATCCAGAACTAACTGGGTTCCTTCAAGGCTCCTCTCTCCTCATCCTCACCATCATCACCCCCTACTACAAGCAGGACAGCTCCCCAAAAGATAAAGGTGGTGGATTTCTCCTTATCACAGGAATTTAAGGGCTTAAGAGAACAAATACTGATTCTATGAGTGCATGAGCTGATTTCCTGAAAACTCTTTCATTTTGCCACAGGCCTGAAAGAACACAAAGAAAACCAACCAAACAGGGCAGGAATTTCCATGACCACGTTTTGAAACCCTTCTCATTTCCAGCAGGTGATTTAGCAGGAACTTACACAGCAGAAAGGGCCTTTGAATATTTCACTCCCCGTTCCTACATGGGAGTGCAGGGCCCTGATTTTCAGCTGGAGCTGGGGTAATGAGGGCAGTGAAGGGTGGCTTTCCAGAAGTCATCTCAGAAACTCTGGGAAATTCCTTCCTGGGAACAATTTAACATGGTATTTTATCATATAAGGGGCTATTCATGATTTTGGACTCCGTTTCTTTTAACCAGTAACCACTGAGAGATGACAAATCCCTCCAAGATAACAGAATCCCAGAATGGTTTGGGTTGGAAGGGACCTTCAGGACATCTCATCCCACACCTCTGCCATGAAGGAAAACTTCCACACCTGCAGAAATCAAACCAGCCCTTTGGGATCTTCTCTGACCTCCCAAAACCAGCTCCTCAGCAGCAAAACTAAATATTGAAGCACTAAATTACAACCATTAGCCAAGCAAACAGAATTTTTTGAAAAGGGAATTTTGACGTTGTTATTTAAACTTAATTATTCACTCGTTAAGGAAGATGTTCCGTGGCTTTGTGTTTTCCAGGGAACAAATATTCCACGGTGGCTTCTGTTCCTCAGCTGGGGAAGTGACATGTGGCAGTTGGGAAGATTAATTTGTGCTCCGTGGCACCGCTGCTGGCGGCTCCTCGGGGAGCAGGGATGTGGGGGGAAAACATCCTGAAACATCCCAGTAAATTAATTAACAACGGAATGCTCAAAGCTCATTAAGAAACCAGCAGCTCGTTAGTGCTGCGACTTCCAGGGAGTGCATGGAGAGATCTCCAGTGAGCAGGGCCTGCAGGATCACACCTGGAGTGGCCCAAAGTTTTTGGGATGTCCAGCCTCCCCTCAGGCCCTGCTGCTCCAGGCTCAGGGGTGCAGGAAAAGCAGGAAAAATAAACTTAATTCTTGCCGAGCTGGGGGGATAATTGTCAGGCTGAGATGATTCTGAGGCTGTTTTCAGAGCACAGCCATGCTTTTGGGGAGTTTTACACCAGAACTCCTGTTTTACAGCAGCATCAGGAGCAGGAGGGAGGTTCAGGGACACACATTCCAACCAGGCACTGAAGGGATTCAAGGAACAGGCACCTGCTTTACCCAGGCTCAGCAAATCCACAAAACCCCCTGCAAAGCCACAGAAAAGCCTTTCCTTGCTTCCTACACCTCCCAGAGCTGCTCTGCATCCCTCCCTCAGCTCTGGGACTTCCCATCCCACATTCCTGTGGATTATCCCTCTGCTAAACACAGACAGATTGCTGAGAATGGGCATTAAATTTCGAAAAGTGCCTCTCTGCTGTCAAAAACCTCTGCCTGAGCACCGCAGACAACACTTTAAAAAATCCTCCTCGGTAAATCTTCAATCTCATCAGAGCAGCCAGAAGTATTTACTGCACTCAGTCCCTCCAGTGGCAGCCCCAAACCTCCCAAGTCTTTTCAGCCTCGTTCCCTTCTTTCCAAGCCTGGTAATTCCTGGTGTTCACATCCTCTCTCCTTCCCCCGGGGCTGGGGGGAGGAAAGGAGCTGCTGCTGCCACAGGAGGTCACAACACCTGGGGTCAGGTGCTCCAGAGGTTTCTCTGGAATGTCAGCACTGTGGGGCTGCTTTGGAGGCTCATTCCTTGATGCTGTTTTATACTACAATGACGCAGACTTTGAACTTCAGAAGGCTGAAAATGACTCCTCTATTTTTGGGACGTGTCTTCTTTATATGCTGTTTTACACAGACCAATCTGATTGGTGACACAGAGACAAACCTCTTCACTCACATTGCTCAGAGCAGAGGGACAGCAAGACGAAGTGTCTCCTAGGAAAAGGAATGAAAAACGAAGTTACAGTTACAAAAAACACTTTCTTGTTTACAGAAAATTCCCTGGGAAAAGAATTTGAGAAAACCAAAACATCTCAGGTACAAAACCAGGGCTACAATTTCTCACCTTTGGGGGGTTGAGATTGGCTGCTGCTTGGTGGATGAGGCTTCTCTCATGGAATCACGGAATTCCAGAATGATTTGGGTGGGAATGGACCTTAAAGATCATCTCAGCCATGGGCAGGGACACCTCCCACTGTCCCAGGCTGCTCCAAGCCCCAATGTCCAACCTGGCCTTGAATGTTTTCAGGGATCCAGGGGCACCTAGAGCTGCTCTGGGAATCTGTAAAGCACCAAAAAACCCTATCAAGGTCATCCATGGATCCAAGTAAAGGGAAATATTATCAGAGGAGCTTTCTTCTACAAGGGACAGAACAGTTGATTTGTGCCCTTAAACAGCAATAACTGTGACGTGTAAGACAGCCTTAAGGACATATTCCAGTCCCCAGCGTTTTCCCAGCAAATAAACTGACAGAATGCTGCTGAGCTGGGCTCACATCAGTGCAGGTTCCAGGGATGTGCACAAAATAAGCATCAAATTTAAAGCACATTGGAACTGGACACGACCTTCAGCTGTGCCTGTACTGGCAACAGCTGAGCAGGACACACAGACTGGCAGCTTGTGCTCAAGGAGGGCTCAAAAGGTGGCTGTAAATCCAGGGAAATGCCAATTCCCACCTCCACACCCTGCTGGGAATGGATGGAGCTGCTTGGGGCACTCCTTGAACCCCACTTCAACCCTTCAGCCCTGTGGGAGCTGCAGCAAGCTCTACGTGCACACAGCAATTAAAGAAATGAAATTTAAAAGTTGCTTTTTCACCATCAGAAGCCACGGTTAGTTAGGGACTGTTCATTTCACTTCGACAAGAATTACATGGCTTTTAATTGAAATATCCCTGCCTAAGTGGTCAAATGTTAATATTTTAGTGATCTTTACATATTTTCCTAGTTCCTCTGCGCTTTTTCAAATCCACATTACCATCCACTGGGCCTCTTATTTTTTCCTATTACTTCTCCTAAACACAAGTTGCTCTGAAAGATCACCAGTAATTTGCATAAAATATAGAGCTGTTACTTTTCTTTTCTTAAAGGAAGCAGAATAATTGCAAGCTGCAACTACTGGAGCTGAAAATAACTCTCCAGACAGTTGCACATGCAGAATTAGATTAAAATGAGCTCATTTTTTTAAATGACCTGATAATTTGTGAGGGGAAAAAAAAAAAAGCACCAAAAAACCCTATCAAAGTATTTTCATCAGTAGAGAATGTTACAGCCCTTAAACCAAGGAGGAGGTGCCTCCCTGCATGCAGATGAGGCCAACACGACCTAGAGAGGCCAAATTAACAGAAATGGGGTTTTGTAGACCAATAACCATCACTGCCTTCTTCTGGAAAACACAGCAGGGGCAGAGGTGGGACATCCTGTGGCACTCGGGGAAAAAATTCCATGGAAAACCCGAGACAAACTGTTGGAAGGATCCGTGCTTGGGGTTGAAAGCTGAGCTGCTGACGCTGTTTTACACCACAAGGACACAGACTCCGAGATTCAGAGGGCTGAAAATGACTCCTTTGTTTTTCGGATGTGTCTCCCTTTTATACTATTTCACACAGACCAATCTGATTGGTGCCACAAAGACAAACCTCTTCACTCACATTGCTCAGAGCAGAGGGACAGCAAGAAGAAGTCCCTCCTAGGGAAAGGAATGAATAACAAAGTTACAGTTACAAAAACACTTTTCTTGTTTACAGAAAATTCCCTGGGAAAGGAATTTCAGAAAACCAAAACATCCCAGGCACCAAACGAGGGCTACAAGCTCCATCTTTTGTTCTCTCTCCTCTGGCCTTGGGGGCACCACGGCAGGAGCAGAACAAGGGAGTCACAAAACCATGGAATGGTTTGGGTTGGAAGGACCCCAAAACTCGTCCTGTTTCCAGTGGGCAGGGACAGGTTCCACTGTCCCAGGCTGCTCCAAACCCCACTGTCCAGCCTGGCCTGGGACACTGCCAGAGACAGCCACAGCTCCTCTGGGAATTCCACCCAGCCCCTCCCCACCCTCACAGGGAAAATATTTTCAGATCAATGGTTTTCCCTGGCCACGAGGGCAAATACAGCCAACATTTGGATTTGTCGGCCGACTTCATCAAATTTTCCCAACTTTGCTCAGCCAAGAAGCACTTGCTAATTTCTGGGAGATAATTCAGAAATAGAGAATGAGGAAGTCTGTTAAAGCCTCAGTTTCCAGGGATTACCACGAGGAATTAGCAGGTACAACTCCCTGCAACAGTAAATTCTGACTGGTTTTATGGTTAACCTCCAGTATTGTCAATATTACTAAAACCTCCTCGAGTGGGCTTTGCAGGTTTATAAATACATCCAATTATCACGTTTTTGATGAGGTTTCATTTAAATCTAGCAAAAAATATTCCCAAGTGAATCATCTATTATTCATAACTGAAGATGAATTCAGCCTCCCTATCACAACTTTTCCTCCTCCTCCTTTTTCAGACCCATTGCTTCGGCATAAATTAAATCCTTCACTACATGCATCCCAGTCAGGTTTCCTCTCAGAGAGCCATATTTTAGAGAAAGCAATTACATTTGGTCATTGATGGATCACCCAGGCTTTCAGAGCCCCCCAAAATAGAAGAGGGGGTTGAGATGTTAATCTGAACAAATGTTACACTTTGATCATAACTCAGAGGAGGAAACAGAAATCATCATCCCGTGGGATGTCATCCACTCCAGAGCCCTGGGAGGTTTGGGGATGGGATGGGGCTGGGCTGGAGATGCCACTGGTCACTGTTCACCAGGACTGAGGAATGGTGACAATTCCTGACATCAAACCTCACTGTTCACCAGGACTGAGGAATGGTGACAATTCCTGACATCAAATCTCTCACTGTTCACCAGGACTGAGGAATGGTGACAATTCCTGACATCAAATCTCTCACTGTTCACCAGGACTGTGAGGAATGGTGACAATTTTCCAGCAAATCTCTCTGTTCACCAGGACTGTGAGGAATGGTGACAATTTTCCAGCAAATCTCTCTGTTCACCAGGACTGTGAGGAATGGAGACAATTCCTGCCAGCAAGTCTCAAATCTCAGGCCAGGGGCAGCAGGGCTGGGGGAGCCCAGCAGAACCATCCTCACCACGGAGCTGAGGGGACAGGAGCAAGAAAAGCCTTTGCTTGGAGTTAAATCCCACATGATCCTCACCTTCCTCCTTAGAGCTTTTTTTCCTTTCCCCCTCAGTTGCTGGTGCTTTGTTCCATTTGTGATTTTGCTGGTCCTGTGCCCTGCCCTGGCCGTGGCTGCAGCCCTGCCCAAGTCCTGGAGTTTGCCTGTGGGCTTCTCTTGACTGAAATCCCTCCTGGCTGCAGCAGCAGCCCAGAGCAAGTCAATTAACCCCAGTGCCCCCAGCCTGGCTGTGGGATAATCCTCAGCTAAGCTGTGGAAGATGGGCGGGTTGAGAGGATTTTTAAAAACTATTATCATTACCATTATTACTATTGCTATTACCATAATTATTATTACTATTATCACTATTAATTAAACAGTGCAGTGAATGCCTGGCCCTGGAAGGAAAGAATCCCTGTTGCACTCCTGAATTTTGTGCAGACACGAGGAAGAGGAAAGGCAAAGGGAGGCAGGGAACAGCCCCTGGTGCCCCCCAGGTCAGCAGTGGTGGGGCTGAGGGCAACAATTCACCTGTGGGAAATGGGGGAACACCTTGAACTTCCACTGCATTCTTGTTCTACAGGAAAACCACATTTTGTGGCGTGATGGGATCACTAAGGCTGGAAAACACCTCCAAGATCTTCATGTCCAGACTTCAGCCATCAAGCCCAACCTTTCAGCACCCTCACACAGTGACTCCTCCTTTGGTTGCTAAAGCCAATGCAGATTTCAGACAGGAGAAGGGGTGCAGGGGCTTTCAGTCCCCACCTGCACAGGGCTGGGTTTTACTCTGCAGCCCCTGGTGCCCAGAGCGTGTTGCTCCCAGGGATCTGTGTGGGGAATCACCACCAGCAGAAAAACCCAACCACAGCTGGGCTCTACTGGAGTCTGCACAGCCCAGGGATCACCCAGAGCAGCTCCCTTTGAACATCTGAGGGCAGGGACACGTGGGCTTCATTAACGTTAAATCACCAGTCAATTAAATCGAGGCAGCAGCTCTGTGCTTTTTGATGATCCTAAATCAGAGGCAATGATTCATTCTCAGGCCTCTTCAGTGAGGATGTTTGATGACACGGTGGGAAATGGAGCCTCTTTGTAACAGGAGAGGAAATTCTGCTGTCTTTAGCTGCACTTACTGAATAATTAACCTGCACCCCTGTCATACATGGAGTGTTTGCCATTAACCCAATAGAAAAATCATCTGAGGCATGAATGGGAACAATGAAAATGTACAGCTCAGGCCACATCACTGGGATAACACCCACACTTCTGCCTGAGCCCAATAAAGGAGCTGCAGTTTAACCCAGTGAATACAAACAGGAGACATTTGTTCAGTCTTATTCCAGCTTTGATTCTGGAGCTGAGCCTGACCCTCTCCTGCCATGGCTATAAATCATCCAAAAACAGGTGGCTTTCCCCTTTGTTGGAGTTCAACTCCTTTGTGCCACACTTGACCAGACATGATTATTTCTGTGTTGCTGCCAAGATTGCAACCTTTTCCTGGCGAGGGAGGCAGGAGCTCAGTGAGAATGTCACTGCTGACAGCTCTGAGAATGGCTCTTGGGAAGCCTCTCCTCAATCCTCAGCACTTCAGCTCTCTGCAGCAGAGGTGCCCTCTTCCCTCTGCCACAAAAAAAGAGTATTTTTAAATCATGGATGGAAGGTCTTTGGCTGTTCTGGCCTTTTATCCACAAGGAGTCTCTTTGTCATTGGACTCTCTGATCTCACTCACCTGGTGAAAAATCATTTAAGAACTTCATGTCCTGTTCACACTTTGCCTCAGTTTCTCACAGTTTCAGGCTAAGCTGTTGTTCAGTCCTATAAAACCACCTGAGAGTCAAACAGTTGGCAGTGTTTGCAGACTGAAGTCAGTTATTAGCTGGAAACACTCACCTGATTAATCATCACAAAAATTAACAGATCCCACGGGTAATTATCCTTCTCCTTGCAGAGTGATGCCAGACAGACCTTGTTGTGTGGTGTCTCTCTGTGCAGTTAAGTGACCTTCAGTGTGGCTGTTTGAGGTGGCCTGATAATGATTTGATTGTTATTTCATGCAAATTAAGAGTTACCTCTCCTAAAAGAGCTGATTTTCAATTTCATCCTCATTTGCACACTGCATGAAACCATGACATTTCAGAGCTCTCCAGAGTCTGTCACCCTGCCTGGCACTGGTAGATGCTTTTATCCAGCTCTTTTTTTTTTTTCTCCTTAATTTATTTCCTCTTTGTTTTTTGTTCTCACCACAGTTGAATAGGTGCATCCCCCAAAAACATTTCCAGCAGCTGGGCTGGGGCAGGTTCCTGGCCATGGAACCTGCAGCTCCACAAAAGATCCATCAATTCCATCAGCCCCCAGTGCAAACCTTCAGCAGCCAAAGCACTCAAACACATCAACATCTGCTGATGGAAATGCAAACCTTAAATTCTACTCCTAAAATAATAATAAAAAAGGAGTAAGAGAGAAGCTGGGGGTCTCTGACAACCCAAAACCTGGCTTCTCTCTCCAAGATCTCCAAATTCCATGTTCTGCTTGGTGAGTTTGTTTTTTTTTCTCTAGGTATTTTCTCAGTATTTGCATTTGAACAGGAATCTAAAATAAAGCAAAAGCTTCAAGGTCAACAATCTTTTTATAGAAGCAAAAAACCCAAGAGAGAAATTTAAGCAATTATTCTTAGCCAAAGGAGCAGTCAGTTCAAATAAATGTATCAAAGCCTCCAAATTATCAGCAATAAAATCTTATGTCATCTAATAACCACAATGATGACAATAATTACTGGGACAATGATTTAAAGCTCAGCATTTTTATAGTGCCTAATTTAACAAGTGCAGGTTGCTTATTTGTGCCTTTCCAGACTGGAAAAGCATTTGTCTGGCTTTGTTTATTGTCTGAGATTAGACTTGGGGAAGACAAAAAAGCTCCCAGAAATTACCCAGGTTCCTGCAGAGGGAGATGCTGATGGAGGCACAATTTCCATAGGCAGAAAGTTTGCAGATGTCAATCTGCATTTACCAAAAAAAAGGGAGGAAATCAGAGCAGAGGAGCAGCAAACTCGTGGAAAACAAAGTCGGAATTTAGAAGCGACCTCAGCAAACATCCAAGAAACCACCTCAGCAGCCACCGAGTGGATTCCTCACAGAAATCACCCCCAGCCTCTCCCTGTGCCTGCAGGCAGCAGCAGGATGTGTGCATGTCAGGAATGCTGAAAAACCTCTGGAATGCTTAAAAAACATCTCCTGGAACGCTGAAAAACCTTTCCTGCATCAGCAGGGATCCGTGGCACTGCCCTGCTGTGGCTCTGAGGAAAAACCCCCCGGGGGCAGCAGCAGGAATGGTGGCTGGGAATAGCCCAGCTCTGGTTGGGGACAGCTGGGACAGCCCAGCTCTCCTGGCTGGGAGTGTCCCCAGGCCAGGACAGGTCCCTGGGCAGCTCCAGGACATCAGTGCAGGCAGAGAAACACAACCCCACCTCCCACAGCACTCCAGGGCTGGTGAGAGTCTGATACTCTTCCCTTTGACAGATCATAAAACCACAGAATGGAATTGTTTAGGCTGGAGAAGAGCTGTAAGATCAAACCCAGCCATTGCCCAGCACTGCCAAGGCCACACTGACCCATGTCCCCAAGTGCCACATCCACAGAGCTTTTAAATCCCCTCCCACTCTGCAATAGACTCAAAGTCATGCCCACAATGTTTTTGTCTCTGTTTTAATCTCAGTCATTTTTTAAATGAACCTCACTCATCAAACAAGGAGTTCAAAAAGCTTTCTTCCCTTTTTTTCTTTCTTTATAAGCAGAAGGAATAAAACACATTAAAGCTGCAGAAATTCCCTCTGACTCTGGACAAGGAGAGATCAAAGACAGAACATTTCTTTTGGATGGCTCCTGAAAGGTCAGATTTCTGAAAAATCTGGAAAACGCCGTGTCCTCTGTATTCATCTGCAAGCAGCAAGACTTCTGAGATCCCAGAGTCCCAGAAGGGTTTGGGTTGGAAGAACCTCAAACCCCACCCAGGGCCCCCCCTGCCCTGGCAGGGTCACCTTCCACTGTCCCAGGCTGCTCCAACCCCAGTGCCCAGCCTGGCCTTGGGCACTGCCAGGGATCCAGGGGCAGCCACAGCTGCTCTGGGAATTCCAGCCCAGCCAGGAATTTCTTCCCAATCTCCCATCCATCCCTGCCCTGTGGGAAGCCATTCCCTGTGTCCTGTCCCTCCATCCCTTGTCCCCAGTCCCTCTCCAGCTCTCCTGGAGCCCCTTTAGGCCCTGGCAGGGGCTCTGAGCTCTCCCTGGAGCTTCTCCTCTCCAGGTGAGCACCCCCAGCTCTCCCAGCCTGGCCTGACCCCGTGAGGTGTCACCCACTTCTCTCTCTCCTGTCAGTGACTCCCACAACCTTTCTCAGTGAAATGATGGTTTTTCTGATTTCTCGAATTACTCCTCATTAACATGAAAAAGATGATTTCCATTTGGCAGCATTAGCATGAATAAAACATCCCTGGGATAATAACCTGCTCGGGGCTCGGGGTGCTGACCTTCAGAAACACGGACAGGCCTGGGGCTGGGTACAGGAGTGACAAAATCCAGTGACTTCCAACATTTCTCAGCTTGGAGGGGAAGAGGGAAAATTTTCCACTGCTGAATATTCACATTACAGGCGTTTTTTGAGCTGATACCATTTGGGTTCAGAATTTCTGCGTGCTGGCTGCCAAAAATAAATGACTGTGACTTCCAAGGGGCTGCTGTGTGTGGATGGGCTGGGTGAGGCTGCAGGTCCCTGCAGGAGAAGGGAGGCAGGAGCATCCAGCCCAGACACAGCCCCAGCTCCTGGGAAGCAGCCAGCACCTGGAGAGGAGGTGCAGGAATCTCCCAGGGATGAGGAGGGCAGGGGGTCAGCCAAGCATTTGAGGAGGTCTCACCTTGATTTTTCCCAGCCACAGAGCTCGACATCCCCTTTAAAATATTTATCCCTTTAGGTTTTCATATCACATCACTGCAGCCTTTTTTTATTTTTGAGCACCGGGACCTCAGCGCAGCAGGAAACTGAGCTATTGATTAGAGGCTGTTTCTAATTAACGAGGCATTCTGATCTTGTGCCTGTGATCAGGGCCCTTATTGGAAAAAGCTCAATTTCTTCCCTTTAAATGTGGCTCTGGTGGTGCCTCTGCTGGCGTGGATGCCACACACACACAGAATTCCTTTTGCAATCCAGCACGAGGCACCCAGAGGTTCCCACCCTGCTCCTGGCCCTGAGCCACCCTCCCCTCCAGTTAATCACATTTTGTCTCCAAGCAGCCTGGCCCACAATTTGCACCCATCAACCCCGTGTAACATAATGTGCCAGCTACTTAGTGCTGGGAAATTTATCACTCAGCCAGAGTCAAGGATCCTGTACCGAGCAATGCTCCCACTTCCCAGCCGCTGGCATTTCACTGGCTCCACACAATTTGCCAAAGCCTCTCCCTCCCTCGGCCCCCCAAGGATTTCAGACCTGTGCTTTATGTGTTTAAGTGGTCAGAGAAAGCCCAGGATAAATTCACCTGTAAAAGCCAGCTCTGCAGTGTGTCACAGCACGCTCTGAGGGGAGTAACGTGTACAAAGGAATACAAATATTGAATTTATGCACCCGAGCAATTAGACACTGTCACATTAACAACAGCATCTCCTCCGTGGATGGGGAAGGGAAGGGAAGGGAAGGGAAGGGAAGGGAAGGGAAGGGATTTCCTGCTGCATGGGGCCCTGGCCATTTGTCACACAAGTGGTGCAGATGACCAGTGAGGAACTGTGAGAAATTCATCATCATAATGAATGACCACGAGTGCGACTCCTTTTCATAACGTTATCATTGCAGTAATTAACTGCCTGCTTGTTCACTTGTCCACCAGAGTTGTTGCACATAATCCATCACAGTTTCCAGTGGTAACAGGCATTAAACACATCCTCAGCCATGAAATTCCAGGGCTTTGGCACAGAGAGAGCTGCTTTAACACCCCACCACCAGCACAGCCCAGGTGTTGTGTCCCTCACAGGTGCCCCATGAGCCACATTCCATGCACAGAGCTGCCCTGGGATGTGGGAGGAGCTGGAGGATTCCCTGCCTTGCATGGCCACAAATGCAGCCAAAATAAGAAATAAGAAATACAAGAAATAAGAAATACAAGAAATAAGAAATACAAGAAATAAGAAACCTTCCCACTGCAATCAAGGGTAAACAGGTTTTCTCTGAGGGCTGGCACTCCTGTGCTGTATCAGTGCAGAGGAATTGCCCTGGGCAATCCCAGCAGTTAAACTGAAAAGAGGCTTCAACCCCATCCTGAATGTCCCCAATAAAATGCAATGTGCAGCCCCTCCATTCCTGCAGCCCCATGCATGGCTGGGAAAGCACCTGAGACCTCAGGAAGGTGTTTTGCCTCCAGATAATGCACAGAAGGACANCATGCACGGCTGGGAAAGCACCTGAGCCCTCAGGAAGGTGTTTTGCCTCCAGATAATGCACAGAAGGACAATGACTTTTATCTCTCACGGTGCTGTTTTTAATACTTCTTCAAATATTGGAATTCCCTGGTTTTCATCCTTCCTGACCAGGGGCACTGGTCATGCTCCAGCTCCCACCTCCCCTGCATCCAGGAGCTCCCAGCTCCTCCTCACATCCAGGAACTTCCAGCTCCTCCTCACATCCAGGAGCTCCCAGTTCCTCCTCACATCCAGGAGCTCCAGTTCCTCCTCACATCCAGGAGCTCCAGTTCCTCCTCACATCCAGGAACTCCAGTTCCTCCTCACATCCAGGAACTTCCAGCTCCTCCTCTTCCCTAACACTGCTCCCATCTCTAAGAGAATTTATCCTGATGAAAGGACGTACCTGGGAGAGAGGTTTTAAATGTCCCAGGCTCCTACACGTGTTTCATTGATGAGTGTTTCATTGCACCTCAACAGGAGGAGTTAAACCCCAGGAGATTCCCAAGGGACAGGCAATAAAAACCCAGGGATGGGAAGGTGGTTGGACAAAAGCCCCCAGAGAACAGCCCCAGGATTGCCAGGGATAAGGGAAGGGTTGGTCACTGCAGACAAATAAGATTAGCTCAGCGAGACGCTGGATGATTAAAACACTTGTCCTTATGCAAAATTCAGCAGATATTCCCTGATGTCCATAGCAGACAAATTGCACCATCTGGTCAGTGAGATAAAGTCTTTAAACAAGAACTTTGCAGGCTGAAGGTTCTCAGCTGTAAAAACAGGTCATGCTGGTGCCCTGTGATTTGCCAAATTGAGGGCAATCCACTCTCCCTCTCCTCTCCCACTTCACTGCAGCATTAAAAACCACATGTGGTGCCTTCCCAAAGTGACACTGTCCAAAAGAATAAAGGATCTGATCTCAACTCTCTCTTTTTTACAGTGATAATTCCCTGCTTTGTCTGATTCCAGATGCCAACATTACTGCTAAAACACCACTTTTCCTGTTAGGAAGCTATCTAATTAATGAATCTATTTATATATAAGCTAATTAATAAATATGGCCCATCTTAATATATTTACCACATTTTCAGCAGGGTCTGAAGCCCTTTGAGCAGCTCCTGTGTGACCACACATGAATTTCTCACATCATGTCTGTGAAATGAGCCCAGGCACCACGGGGAGCCCCAGGAAACCCAATAAATGAACATTTCATGTAAAGGCAGAGGCAATCCCTCCATTTAGTTCAGCTCAGCTGGATCAGCCCTCGATGTGAGAAGCCAAATCTGTAAATTGGCCATTAGTTTGGCACGTCCAGACCCCCAAAACTCGGGTAATTAGCGCAGAGCACGGAGCCTCTCCCCAGGCTGGCCAGGCCAGGGCACCTGGAGACAGCTCAGGAGTGGTTAAACCTGCAAAAGCCATTCTGAGGAGAGATGAACTGACATTACAAAATAATCTCAGTGCCTGGACGCCAGAGCACTGCAAGGAAAAGCAGCAGCTTTGCATGGGGGGAAGATCTGCCCTGCCAGTGTGAGTTCAGAACTCTAACAGCCTTAATTGCTTAATTACTATTTTATACATTGTGTTAATTTCCTTGATTGTGCTGCAAAATCACAACGCGTAATGAAGACCTTTTCCCCCTCTAATAAAAGCTGTCAAAGTAAATAAATATTCATCCCCATCTGCCCCTCTGGATGAAGGGAGAATTAATTGATGATTTCCAGAGCTCTGTAACCTCCTGCCCTGTGCTGCGTTGGCTGAGGGCTCGATGTGGTGTCTGCCTTCCTGCAATCCTGTTAACACAAGTTTAAAAGTCAGACAGGCACAGTGCACTAAATCAAATCTGTTTTCTAGGCTGCATCACATGGCAAAATACCCATCTGTTCCTGGGGAGCTGGGTGCAAGCTGCTGCTCCACATTCCCTGGCTGCTCTCAGATAACCTGGCTGCAGCCACAGCAGTGCTGTGCACAGATCCTGATTCCTGAGGACACCCTCACAAATCCTGATTTCTCAAGGCACCTGCACAGATCCTGATCTCTCAGTACACCTGCACAGATCCTGATTTCTCAGGGCACCCTCACAAATCCTGATCTCTCAGGGCACCCTCACAGATCCTGATTTCTCAGGACACCCTCACAAATTCTGATCTCTCAGGGCACCTGCACAGATCCTGGTTTCTCAGGGCACCCTCACAAGTCCTGGTTTCTCAGGGCACCTGCACAGATCCTGGTTTCTCAGGGCACCCTCACAAGTCCTGGTTTCTCAGGGCACCTGCACAGATCCCGATTTCTCTGCTCTGAGTAAGTTACTACGTGTTGGAGCCCAGCCTGAGCACCACACTGGATTTGTTGCCCTGTTGGGGGTTGAAGGAAACACAGCTGGGTGATGAACTGGCAGATCTGCCTCACATGGTGTGGGTGCCCTCCTTTTCCTGCCATTCCTGAGGATTTCGGGTGCAGAGCAGTGATGTTCAGGGAGGTATTTGAGCAGGGAGCAGAGGCTGCAGGTGCTGCTCGTGTTCCCAGGGCACGGCCGCTCCTGGAGAGGCTCCGGGAGGATGCGAGGACGTTTTAAAAACCATTTGAAGTGCAAATCTAACTCCTCTTTGTCACACAGGATCCCGTAATGGAAACGTGCCCCCCGCGCCGGGGAGGAGAGGGAATAATCACAAAGGTAAATGCCACTCGAGGGATTTTATCTCCCGGTGACATTTGCAGTAGCTCGTTCTTCCTCCCTGCCTGGATGTTCTGCATATCCAAACTGCTAAAGCCTTCCAGGAATTCCGGGGCAGTGGAGATGGGGGGGTCACTGCAGGTGAGCAAACATTAACGAAGCACAGGACAAAGCCCACGGAGTGAGGAGGAGGAGGTGCAGATTGCCGGGGAAGCCAATTCCTCCTTTTCTGATGTCCCAGGAACTCATCCCTGCAGGTGCTCTGGGGCTGGGGGGATCTCAGTCAGCACTGAGCAGGATAATCCTTGCAAAGCCCAGGAGCAAAAACTCCATCTCCAGCCCAACTTTGCAACCAGACACATTGGGAAAAGTCAGCAGTGTCAGGCTAATGAAAGCAGTGGTGTGGGGGATATATACATATTTTATATCTATATATTCTCACTCCTATAGCTGTCCAGAAAAGGAAAATCCATCTCATTCAGAACCAGATGCTGGACATAAATTTATTAAGATGAACGAAGCTACTTCATTCCCCTTTAGTGCCTGGAGGTTGAAAACTCAGGCAATATTGCCTCTCCCTGGCATCAGAGCACTCCATTTCTCCCCGAAGTTGTCACCAATAATTCATGTCTCTGCATGGCATTGATCAGCCAGGCTTTGAGATCCTGTTCCTCTGTCTACATCTTCTCTTGCACTCAGCTCCCCAGACCACGGGGAAGAAAGGTTTCTGGCAGGAAAGATAAAAACTATTTATTGCACTGACCTTTTTGATTAATGGGTGGAGTTGGGTGTGAAATCATTTTTATCAGGTGAACATAATGACTTGCAGGACAACAAAAAGGGCATTTCAATTTTTTATCAAAACCTTCAGTGGAGAGCACAATCCCCCAAGGTGAACTCCGGGGACAGCCCGAGTAGCCAGGAGTGAATAAATATCTTATAACTTCGGTATTAGCTGAGAATTGGCTCATGAATCAGCAGGGATCATTTGAAGGAGCCGGGCACTCCTTCTCCCTGCCTGTGGAGAGTGATTTCATGGAGCTGTGCTGGCAGGAGAGGAGATGGAGGCAGGCAAGCTCAGACACTCTGGATGTTCTAAATAACTCTGTTATCAACCCTACCTCCACTGGGCTTCGTGCTCTGAAATCATCCACTCGAGCCTAATTAAGTAGACATTAATGAGATCAGAGTGTCTGACTGTGTATTAGTCTCTCAGAACATGATAGAGCTGTTCCATTTTTTGCCACACTGCTGCAGGAAACCTGTCTGCCCAATGTTTATCGGCAGCACAAAATCATGGAACTGCTTCCTTGGACCCTGTGACCCTGATCCTGGGCTCAGGATGTTCTGTGATTCCATGGAAACCAAATTCAACCTATACACACACACACAGTTATAACAATACACATGAAGGCTTGCAGACATTAAAAAATACATTTTGGATCATTGATTGAATTAATGAGCCCTTACAACTTGTTCAGAATTAACCCTCCTGACCCAAGCCCCACCTGATGAGCTCGGAGCTGTGTTTACCCAGGAACTGAATTCTCCCAGACTCTGGAAAACTCTGTCTGACACTGAATCACCTTCCACCTCCTTGCATCCTGATTATTCAAACCGAAAGGCTCCAAGTTTAAGGCTATAAAAGTGAAAATGTTTCAAGGCAAAAGGGCCTTTTAATGCTATTCTTGAGGCCCAGCATGGCTGAGATTGCAGGCTGCAGTAACTAAACCAGGATGGTTTTTGGCAGAGGGCTGTGAAGGGCACTCTGTCAGACAGAGTTCTGTTATCTCTGTGCCCCCAGTCAGCCAGAGAGGAAATGGAAACTGATATAAAACAAGGGTGGTCTGCAGACAGAGAGGGTGGGAGCGTCCACAGAGGCTTTGGAGCATCCCTGGGGGGGTTTGGCTCTCTCCAGGGTGCGGGGATGGAGCTGCCTCCTGCCCCTCGAGCGTTTCCAAGGCTCGCCCACTCAAGGGCATCATTATGACGACGTTGGAACTCGTTCCTCCCTGCCCGTCTCCTGCATCATTTCAAAGGAGCCTCCCGGGCAACCGGCAAGGAGAGCAGCACGGGAAGCAGCGGCAGCCTTTGAAGCTGGAGCCTCTGTTCTGTTTCCAGACAGATTTTGATTTAATGATAGATGCCTGCCCCTGCCAGGGAAGAAATTTGGTAATGAATGGAGTAATGTGGATATAAATAGAGCCCAGCTGCAGTGTGGAGTGAGGAGAGCAGGAGCAGAGGACAGGCTGGGCTTTGAGTCCAGCCCAGCTGGGCTCCAGGCTGGGCTCCAGGCTGGGCTCAGCCACCCCTCAGGCTTTGCCCTGGGGTAGAAGCCTGATTGAGGCTCATTTTTCTGTGGCTGCAAGGGTGGTAAAGGCACAGCTGGGAGCCAAAATATCGGTGTGAGCTGTGAGAAACCCAGGGCGGGGCCTGTCCCGGGAGCTCTGACTCCCACAGGGTTTATTCCTGAACGAGGAATGCCCATCTCAGTTATCCAGGGGGTGGGATGCCTGCAGGCTGTCAGCAAATTATTTAAAGGCTTCAGAATCATGGAATGGCCTGGGTTGGAAGGGCCATTAAAGCCTCCCCAATATAATCTCAAACATTCTGGAGTATTATCTGGGTATTAGAAGTTACTTTTTATTGCTGCTTCAGTAACTATCCTTTAGGGAAGATATCCCTTTTTCCCAAGCACACAGACATTTCCCCACTCCATAAAAACCAGATCTCACCCAGCTCAGGGTGGCCAGAGCCCAGGCAGCCCTTTTTGGGACATTTCCCTGTTTTCCTGTTTGTTCCCATCGCAGCTCTGGTTTCTGCAGAGGGATGGACCAGACCAGCCTCTCTCACCTTTGAGGGGAATGACAGGTTTGTCTTTCCAAACAAACTCTGGGTCTGCTGGTAGATAAAACCAGCACTGAGAGATAAAAGAAACATTGGGAAGGGTTCCACTGATTGATGGATGGAAAGGAAGATATTTGCCTTTACAAACAAACTGTGGGTCTGCTGAGAAACAAAACTGGATATTGAAAGATGAAAGAAACAATGAGGGAAACCCATAAATTCCATAAGAATTAAAAATTAAAAGGGTGGTTATACACTAAAGGGGAATTTTAGGTATTGGGCACTCCGGGCAGTCTGCACCTCTCACGTACTTCAGGCAGTGGGGAAAGAGAGAGGGAAATGCAGCTGGAAACTTGGGATAAATAGGAGGCTGAGTCCTCAAAAATTGGAGAGACCCCAGGGGAAACGCCCCATGGCCTCTCCCTTTATTCAATAAAGTCAAAGGACTCCTCTGTCTCCTTTTTGGACACAAACCTCTGGCATTTGTGGATTACTTTTCCTAACACCTTCAATCATTCTGATCAGCTGAGATTAGAGAGATGCTTTAACATATTTTGGGGGAAGTGGCACAAGAGGCTGAGCACCGCTGCGTGCAGCACCCACCAGCTGCTTCCATCCGCTGCCAGCACCCGCCTGGGAAGGAAAATCCTCTCCCAGCTCCCCACCTTTCCTCACCCTCGGCTGTGTGCAGCTGTGATTCCATCTGAACCAGGGGAAAAATGCACTTCTCCTTTCTCTTTCAAGATCTATCTTCCAGTTCATGCGTGTGGTGCTGATATTCATCTTAAATACCAGCAGCCAGATGAACCCACTGTGACTTTCATTCCTCAGCTACAACATCCTTGTCAGCCCTGCAGAGCTTAAGTGCTCTTCCTTTCACACCTATTAGGTTGGAACAAGCCTTAAAAGCGTAAATAACCTTCCCCACAACATAATGAAAGACCTTATTACAGCTTGGGATTAATTTTTTTCTAATCTGTTTACAAGCAAAAAGGTCGAGCCCAAATTTGACAGTGAGGAAGGGAGGCAGGATTCATTATCTCCAGGAAGGCTGGAGAAAATGGATGAGCATGAACAGAAGATAGTTTTGGAGCTTGAATCCATGTCCTAGCCTCTAATTAAAAATTACCCAGCGAGGCACTGCCTCGCAAACACCATTAGCTACAGGAAAAATGAAATTCCTAATCACTGAGCAAAAATATTTTGATCTCAACGTTTTTTAAATTTTATTTTAAAAATCCATCTTTCCTGTTCAAACCCCCTCCTTTTCCTTCTCCATGTGAAAGCTCTGCTTTAACCTTTTATTATCAAAGGACCAGCAGGACATAACAACACATGGAGCACTGATGGGGTTTTTTTTCATTCAGCTGCCCTCACAAACCTCCCCTTGCTGCCCACGGATCTCATCCCATTCCCTCTGGCTGCAGCTGTGGGCAAAGAGGCAACGCTGGGCTGAGGCTGTTCCCTGCTCAGCTCTGCAGAACAACCTGGGAACGGCTGAACTGGTGAGGAAAAGGGGACAATTCCTACAAATCCAGAGGCTGTTTGAGCTGGACGGGGGGGACACCGGCCGGGATTAGCCCGGGTGATGAGGAATCCCGGAGGGGAAAGGGATTGCACACACCCTGCCTCAGGTGAGAACCCACAACAGGCACCTCTGGCCACGCAAATCTCATCCCAGGGAATTTTGGGATTATGTGGGAAAGGGCTCGGCTCTGCCTCCGCAGGATCTGCTGTTCCTGAGGCTGTGCCTCCCTCTCCAGGCAGCCCAGGAGCTGGCACTGCTGCTGCTCCTGGTTCATCCAACCCAGTTTCTTCCCAATATCCCATCCAACCCTGCCCTTTGTCGGTCTGAGACCATTCCCCCTTGTCCTCTCATTGCCCTTGTAATTATTTGCTCTAATAATTATAATACTTGTGGTTTTTGCCTTGATGCTCCTTGGGTAGCTGACTGCACTTCCTGGGCATCAGAGGAGTCAGTGGCCAGAGATAATTTGTATTTATTCCACATGTTCACTGTACTTGTATGTGTTTATTGCATTTAAGCGTGCAGCGAATTTATTTATTTAACTCTGTGAAAACAGTGCCAGGAGGTTTTTCGGTTTGTTTCCGTCTTCAGCAGCTGTAAATAAACCCCAGCTCATTAAGAGCCCTGCACAGAGCTCTGCTTCCATTAATGCTGGAGCTGGTGCTGCCAGGCTGGGCACCATCCTATTCCTGCCACGAGGATCACATGGAATTATGGTGCCTAACAAAGCAGGAAAGCAGTGGAGATGAGGAACAGCATCCAGGGCGCCTGGAGCCAGCCCAAAACACCACTCTGGGCAATTCCCACTAGGGAAAAAAACATGCAGATACCATTATTTTTCTGGGATATTCCTCAGCAGAGGGATGTGGGCACTGGGAGCACGGAGGATGCGCTTTTATCTCACCCAGCTGAGGGCAACCTGGGGAGTCAGGTTCCTACTAACCACTTGCTTTTTTTATTCTTTTTAACACAAAGAGAGAATGTTTTGTGTGCTCTTTGAAGGGGGTGGCAGAGGATGGAAGGGTCTCGGCGCCTTTTGCCTGAGGAGCCAGATATCCAAGGGCTCCAGCAGGGAGAACGTGGGGAATTCCATCCCTGCCTCGGCTGCAAATCTCTCATCTCATCTCCCCGTTCCTCCTAAAATCCACTTTGCTGCCAGCACGGAGCTCTTGGGGCATCCGAACCACCCAGAACAGAGCGAGCTGCAGTCAAACCCATGAAACATCCATTTTTTCAGGCCACAGGCGCTGATTCCCAGAGAATTCCAGTACCTGGAGAAAGGGGCGAGGAGTTCAGAGCCTCAGTCCTCTGGCAGAGAGGTTGGAGTTTATTCTAAATGGCTCTTGAGATTCCTGAATGCTAAAGAAAGGAGGATTAAAGGAAAATGGGAAAAAGGAAAACCAGAAATCGTGAGGAGTTTGAAATCCCAGCCTAAATAAACAGGATTATTGACACCGCCTGAACTGAACAGTTTTCCTGCCTGGGGCAGGGGAGAAAAGAGAGATGAAAAAAGCTTTCCTCCAGCTCAGGGAGTGGCAGGAATCGGAGCAGGGTTTCGGTACAATCTGGTTTTTCAGGCCCCGCACCGGAGTCCGGCTGGGGATGGGAACGGGGCCACGGAGCCACCGAGCCAAATGTGCGGCATTCCTGCAGAAACCGCGCTTTAGAGAGCTTCATCCCTGCTGCGGGCTTCATCAAGGGATAATTAGGATTTAGTGAAGCCTGCAACCTTTCTGCTCGGCTCATGAAAGGGAGAAGATGAGAGCCCGCACAGCTTGCGGCCCCTGTGTTTTTGTGATTGAAATAAACTGGGCAGGAGTCAATGTTATCTCCCTTAGATGCCTT
>VXBB01012973.1:9869-41201 GCA_013399915.1 Illadopsis cleaveri
GACAACGGAGAATCACGGGGTGGTGGAGAATAGATAAATCGGTGTCGGCGGAGGGGCTCAGCGGTGACAGTGCGGCCGGGGGTGGGGGTGCCCTGGCGGGGCCGGGCGGGCCCTCTCTGCGTGCAGTGACAAAAAGCCAAGGTGGGCACGCTGAGGAAGGTGCTGACCTTGCTTCCAGGGTATAAATGTTATAATTTAACGGCGGAGTGCGAGCCAGGAGTGTGAGCAGAGCTGCTTGGGGAGCTGTTTTTCCCATCAGAAGGTGTTTCTTTACAGACCCTGAGGTTATGCAGAAAACCAGGGCAAATTTGGTAAAGCTGTGAAGTATTTTTTGAGCCCAGAATGGAAATTCACTTCGTCCCCAGCAGGTCTGTGATGAAGCACTGCAGTAGTCATAGCCCAGGAATCCGGGTTTTCCACACACCAGTCAAGCTAATGAACAACAGTATTTTGATAAGTGCAAAATAAATATTCTGGATTTTGGTACTAGAAGACTGAAACTTCTATCTTTCAAGTTTCCTGTTCTGATTAAACTGCCAGGATCAGTTCTGGTGTTGTCTAATGTAATCTTTGCCCAGTCTAAATGCTTTTTATTGTGCGTCCATTTTATGGTCCATATAACAGGGAAAGGTGTTTTGTGTCTCTCTGGGATGATGGGATTTAACTATTGACGTGATCAGTGTCAGGAAAGCAAAAAACTTTCAAAATTCAGAATACTCTGACAATGTGTCAAGTACAAATACAAAACACACATTTCTGTCTGACCTGAGTCCCTTTGTTTTTCAGAGGTGATGTTTCTGTGAAGTAATGGATACACCTGAGAATTCAGCCACTGTAGTATCTGTTATCATTTATCTTTAGGAAAAGGCAAAGCTTCTGAGAAGTCAGCCTGCTCAGATTGTGGAACCCAAAGGTCTTCTCTATGTCCAGCAGAGAGAGTTTGCAGTGACTACCCCTAAAGATGGTGTGTAGGAACATAAACATTTCTTCTTGTACTGAAGCAGTGATTGTGAAAGCTGAGTTCTTACAGTGTTTTCCTCCTTTAAAATAGGTTCTGTTTCCATTCTTGGATCAGATGATGCCACCACCTGCCACATAGTTGTGCTCCGACACACAGGTATCTCTAGGGGATGTTCAGAGCAAAGCCTGTACCTCTGAAATAAGGAATTAGTACTGGTTTGTGGGGCATTAATAAAGTAAATTGCAGTTACATTAATACAGTCCTGAATCCCCAGAAGTCACGTGATGTGTTAACTAAAGACTCTCTCAGAGATTTGGTGTGTTCAGTGTGAGAGGTTCAGTGCTCTCCTTGCTCCAGGAGCAGATTTTAACTTGCTCTGCACCTGTGGCCAGTGGCATTGCAGCCCTGGGCTGTGCCCAGCAGTCTGGAGGGTTTGGACATTGCAGAGGTGGAATTTGTGGAAAGATCCTCACTGTGTGCTGGGTTTCTGCCATTAGGGACACTGTTAAGGGGGCCCTTGTACCCCTCACGGGAGCTGTGCTGGTTCTGTAATGGCCTATGCAGAGGGTGTTCCTCGGCCAAGGGGCTGCAGTGCTGGGGCAGTGGTGGGGCAGTGCTGCAGTGGTGGGCCAGTGGTGGGGCAGAGCTGCAGTGGTGGTGCAGAGCTGCTGTGCTGAGGGCCTGCAGTGCTGGGGCAGTGGTGGGGCAGTGCTGCAGTGCTGGGGCAGCACTGCAGTGCTGGGGCAGCTGTCCCCTGCAGCCCTGGGGGCTGCACTGCTGGTGCCACTGTCCCTGAGTCCCTGTGTGCCCTGCAGGCAGCGGGGCCACGTGCCTGACACACTGCGACGGCTCCGACACCGAGGCCGAGGTGTCGCTCATCATGAGCTCAGTGAAGTCCCTCTCCAGCTCCACGGGCTGTGGCAGGTCAGCTCTGCTCCCTTCTCTGTTCTGCTTCTCCCACAGGCTGCTGCACCTCACACAGGGGGGATGTGTCAGGTGATTTGTGGGCTCCAGACAAGGGAATTGTGCAGGAAATATCACTTGATCAGCAGCCGCATGCAAAATGAAAATCACCTCCTTGATGATGATTTTGGGGGTAGTTCTAGCACTTGTTTAAAGCATGGTTCTGTTCTGAAGAGTGTCTCTGTAAAATGCCACCATGAGGTTTGTTTCCCATTTAACATTTGTTTGAGGTTTTCCAAAATTTTTCATGTAACTGGTTTTTGGTTTATATTATATTTTTCCCTTCAGAGTGTTTGTAAATTCTTTTCAGCATCTGACAATCCATCAGGGAACTTTGTAAGTCCACATTAAAATAAAATTGTGTGGAGGACAGGACAGTGGGTAAAAAGCTCTGAAACAGAATTTAGCAGACAAGCTTCTTTCTGGATGTGGAGGTTTTTGCCCCTGTAGTTTGTTAAGAAGAAAAGCTGGCTTGTGAACTTAGATTCATGATTTGTATGGACTTTACATAGACACTGCTTAGAGAAGAACCTTGCTGCATGGTCCAGAATAGTTGTGAGGAGGTCATGGGAAGAAAAATCTTCAAGTTTAATTAATTGAAAGATGATTACGAAGTTCAGTCCAAACCAGAGATGCCAGAGATACCCCTGGGATAGAACTGCATGTATTTAATGGCTCTTCAAGCTTGTTCCTGTGCCATTTCCTGAGTGATCCCTGAAATTTTCAGAATGGAACTATCATAACTTGCTGTGAAATGCAAACCAGCTTGGTGCATGTGATTGTAATAAGTGAGGCTTCTCTAATGATTGCTTTGCAATTTGGGCTGGGGATTATTTTGTAAAGCTATTCATTTTGAGATGTCTTTTTAATTGCTGTTTCCTGTTATTCCATCTCTGTTAGGCTGGAAGTGCACCTAGTTGGAGGTTTCAATGATGATAGGCAGTTATCACAAAAACTTACTAATCAGCTTCTTAGTAAGTTCACGTTTTTTCCACTCTCATGTCCAAAAAAAAAAAAAAAAAAAAGTTCTGGCTGGATTTGGGGGACGTTTGTTTGTAGTATGAGTCCCCAGTCATTTACTGGAAAGAAAGGGATTCACTTTGAAGGGTCTTTTTCTCTGCCTGAGAACTTGGTATGGAAGAGGGGCTGGGCTGCTGGGGTTGCCCATGGTCAGTGCCACTGGCTCTGATCCTGTCCCTTCTCCCTGGCTCATGCTCGGCTCTGGGGAGTTGGGTGCAGTTCAGCTGGGCTTTGATTCCTGCCTTCATTCCTGCTCATCTTCTCTGGGATCTTGGGCAAGTGGTGTCACCCTCCAGATCTGTACATGTGGATGTTTCATTAGTTACCATTCAGCTCATACCTTAATGTGATGAGGTAAAATTTAATTATTGTTTGGAATTGTCAAATGAAAAATGCCAGGTCTGTTTATAAAATCCATAGTCCAAAGGAGTGATGGCAGTGCTTTACTTACAACTGGAAGTGTAAGGTACCTGCTCACCTGGGAGTGCTCTGGCTTGTGCAAAGCACTTTCTGACTTCTGGAGAGGCCTCTGCTCCCCTGGAGTGGGGAGAAAATGATGGGACACCTCTCCAGATTGGAAGGAGGTGTTTAAGGGGGCAAACAAAAAAGGGAAACCAAAGGCCCTGGGCTGTAGCCTTGTGGCTATGACACCTGGTGTGTGTTATGTGTCATGTGAGAGTTCTGTGCAGAACAAAGTATTTTGGATAACTTACTTTAACCTTCTGTTTTTCATGCATCAAGGTACAATTTGGATCAGTAATGCTGTATTGCTATCAGAACTTCAAAAAAAAAAGAGGTTTTTTTCCTGGTGTTTGGGATGGTGAAAGGCAGAACTAATCTATAGTTAATGAAAGATTGGGTTTTTTCACTATATATGTAACATTTTAGGAAAAAACCATTTAAATATAGCTGCTAAAGTATAGCAGACTAGAGCAGAGCTGCTGTGATGCCAGAACTAAACCAGTGTCAGTAGAAGGACTAAGTGGCAGAGTTTCGTAGCAGAGTTTTGCTGTTACAAATGGTCCCTCTCTGTAAATTCCTGTTAGTTTGAAGCAAATGTACAGAAGCCAGTTGGCAGTGTTGCCCTGCCTGGGGCAGGGGTTTAGGTGTGTGCCCCTCACCCCCAGACAGCAGTGCCCTGCCACCCCTCACTGACATTTCTGCTGTCCTTGTCACAGGAGCCTTCGACCTCCAGCCAGAGGATGTTCATTTAGTGACTTTCTGTGTAACAGGTAAGAAAATGTTCCCTTGGGTTTGGAAGTACCTTTCCTGAAGTAAAAGGGCAGGGGGCTTCTCAGACATGGCTTTTTCTCTGTCCTGTAAGAAAGAACAGCACAAGTCCTCCATACTGGTGTGTAGTGTTCAGTTTTACTGCTGGTGTGTGTGGTGATGTCAGAGAGCCAGTGCAGGGGGGAGGAGCTCCTTACCAAGTGCTGCTGCACTGCAACCAGCTCACAATCATGGCCAGGTTATTTTGGCACATTTATCCTAAGGAACAGGCTCTGGACTGAGAAGGGCACTTACAGACCTTTGTTCTGCCGGGCTGCTGGTTAATTCATCCACTTCAGTTAGTTCATAGTGTGTGACGTCACGTGGAGAAGTAATTTCCTTTTCTTTGTATCATGTTGAGGTCACATTTCCATCCTCTTTCCGTGTCAGAGGTGTTGGTGACTCACATCTTTGAACCTTGGCATGGGAGTGGTTCTGCATTGTGTTTTCTTCCCTGTAAATTGTCTGTGCAGAAGCAGGGGCAGTTGGCTGGAGCTGGCTGTTCTGTTAGGAGACAGCTCCAAGTCCCACACGTGTTGTTACTGACCTCTGCCTTCTTTCCCATATTTCTTTCAAGCTTCCTTGTTTTTTTCTGTCTTGTGCAACATCAGATCTCTTGCTCTCCAATAACATACAATTAAATGAATGCTGCTCAGACTAAAATCCAAAGCCCTACAAGTTTGACTTCTTTTTTCTTTGTTACAGAACTAAATGACAGAGAAGAACAGGATATTCACTTTCCAATCATTTATGGAATAGGTGAGTTTGTTAAATTAGAATTGAATTTTCTTTTGGTGGATTGCATTTCAGATTCCAGTAGTAAATGGGCTGCTTTTAATGACTGAGGGAAGTCCACCCTAAAAGTTACACACTATTGTCAGAGGCACAGGTAAAAATGCATTTCTTGTGGCACCACAGCTGGGGAGATGCACACATGGAAGAATGTACAAATGCAAACAGATTTTTTTCATTTAACTGCACTTAAGAGTTTATCAACATCAAGCTACTGCACTAAATTTATGCATAATCTTCTTCTCTTTGATTACTCAGTGTTTTTTCTAATTAGTTCGCCCATGTCTGGAATACTGAAATGCTGCCAAAGGAAATGAAGTGGAAATGTGCTATTGCAGACCTGGGGTCTGAGAAATACAAATGTGTGATGGGTTCTGCAGTTCTGTAACACAATATTGTTGGGGACATGGTCATTGTAAAGAAGTGCTTTGAAACAATCAATCCTTACTGTATTTAATCTCTTATTTCCTACCAGCTGTGAATGTTAAAACAGCAGAGATTTTCCCTGCAACCTTCCCAGAAAAAGGGCCGGATGAGGATCTGCGTTCAGCCCACGTTTTAACAGGAGCACCAGTGAGTAAAGGGAACGGGGAGAACGGGAAGGGGAGCCCAGTCAGGGGCAATGAAACATCCCAGTTTTGAGGAAAACATCCTTTGGTAGCTCTCTGTGCTTGGGTTCTGGGTTTGTTGTTACCATTTCAGGCTGTGTTTGTCAGTGCAGTTGGAGGGAAGCAGGGCTGAGCCCCGTGTGTCTGGGCCAGGCTGAGGGGAGCTCTCCTTGCCTGGGGCAGCCCTGGCTGCCTCTGCAGCCTCCCTGTGTTCTTACAGCTGACCAACATCTATGATGCAAAGACAGAACAACTCCGCATTGGGCCTTATTTCTGGGGGCCTTTCCCACACGTGGATTTCTGGTTGGAACAAGATGATGCACAGATTTTACAGGTACCTAACTGGGTTTGTTTGGTTTTTTGGGGGTTTTTTTGCCTTCTAGCTGAGTAGAGAGAGCAGTGTTGTAGTCTGTCAAAACTTTTCCCAGAGCACTGCTGTCCCTGGGAGGGTGGGGAATAACCATCTACAAGGACAGGATAATGAGAACATTGTGTCCTGAATGTCCAGTAGCTCTTGCTTCCATCTTCTTTTTCAGAACCTTTCCACGTCGCCCCTGGCTGAGCCCCCCCACTTTGTTTCCCACATTAGATCTACATTAACATTTCTAAAAGAACATCCATTTCCATCTCGGTCCCTGTTCCCTGACAGGAAACCTCGCATCTACAAAAAAAATGAAGAAGGGTTGTGGGAACAGGTTTGTTCTGACAAAATCTAACCTGGAACCCACCCCCACAAATGCTGTAGGGAAATACAATCTTGCAAGAAGAGCAATTTGTTGCAAATAGCATATTGCTGGTCACAAATACCATTGCTCCTGTGCTTTTCAAAATAAAATATTTTGATAGAAGTAACTTGCTTTTTCTGCATTACTTATGTAGAAATCAGGTTTTCTTTGAAGTAAGAATTTGGCTTTGTTTAGGTTTTGTTGCTCCAGTGCAGTAAATTGATGGGCACAGGAAGAGAGGTGGCAATGCTGGAGACTGACAAGGTGAGCCACTGCTCTGGTGTGCACTTCATTAAATGATTTTGCACACAAAGGGAAAGAAAGAGCTTGCTGGAATGTAGGGAAGTGTCCTTCAACAATAACTTAATTCCAGAGGAATAATTTGAAGAATCTTTATTGAAACATTCAGGTAAGTATTTAAAGAATGAAGTTCATTCCAACAAAACTACTGATTTAACATTTCCAAATATAAAAACATTAAAAATTAATCTTTGTGGGGATAACTTTTATCCCCAATGAATTACTGTTATTAACATACTTCATTGCACTAAGGAAACCAAGGAGGAAGACTAGTCAACTTAATTGCTTTTGCACTTTAGAAAAAATTGCACTGATTTACATAAATTACCCAAGCAAAATTAACCTTGTTCATGGCATCCCAGCACTGCAGGCTTCAGAAGCAGAGAGTCAAATCAGGTACCAGTACAATTCAAAACCCTCAAACTTTGCAGATTATCAAAGTAAGTCCCACTACCACTACTGTTATTATGGTATTAAGGGATGCTTGTGGTGGGGGGTAAAGGGAGGGAGGAAAAACCCAGGTGGAGCAAACTGCAGTATTTGTATCCAGTTCTAGAGGGAGGGGAGGGTTTGCATCACCATCAGGTTACTTGGGGAAAACAAGTGTTGCCAAAGATGGATTTTCCACAAGAGGCTCTGAAAATTTGCAGTGAAGTGAGTAAGGTGATTTGGGGAAAATACTTTTACACACTGGATTTTGATTTATTCAAAGCTTTGCTTGTGCATTAAGTAGTCCCAGACACTCTGAAGTTATGCTGTATGTAAATAACCTAAATAATTTCTTCAGACTCTGTACAATTCCTACCATAGGTAAGTTACTGTTATTCAAAAAAAAAGTGTGGAAACCATCACAAATGTATTGGTTTTTCAAGCTTTACTACAGCTATCTTTAAAAATACACAACAGAAGGAACTCCAGGTATACTGCATGAACATGTTCAGTATTTGGTGTGTAAATGCCGTGCAAAGGAAAGTAACAGTGCCTTGTGCTCCTTCCCAGGGCAGGAGGAGGAAGCTGGCCAGGCATGCAGATGCACTATTGCTTTCTAGAAGGCTGAAAATTCACTAACTCAGTCCCCTGTACCCAGGGCTGTGGCTGAAGTGGTGCCAGAGCAGGAACAAAGGGGGCTCAGTGACTCCCATGCACAGGGCACCTGTCCCTCACAGTGCCACCACCCACAGCTCTTGGGCAGGGTCTGGGTAAGGCAACAGGAAAGAAGCAACACAGAGCTATGGTGACTGCAGGAGATGTTTTGCAGGAGAGCCTGAACTGAATTTTCAATACTAAAAAGGTGAACAACGGGCAGTTGTTTTTTATAAAGTATAGTAACATAAGATAATTTTATAATTGTTGGGTACAACTGTGTTTTTCATCGTGTGCATGGCTGAGTGGTGAGTTAGCAACTTGTCATGCGTGGATCCTGCAGGAAGGATAACTGCCAAGTGTTTGTACAAACGTTCATGAGCACTTAATAAATTTCACTACAGCTTTGGTGACACCCACATGGAGATGATTAAAGCAACTGTAATAAGTGTACAATAAGACAAATCTCTGTCCCAGGGGAGGGAATGTGTATTTGTGCAAAATCCCAGTTAATAAGTTACAGTAGTTGTTACTGTAGTGTGTGTGGCACTGGTCACATTTTCAATGCATCATTACCACGCTGCCCCCGGGGCAGGGGCCTCCTCGGCACAGTCTGAAATCCACACTCTGGATTTTATCTTTGACTTCCTTGGTCCTCTGCCTTGGTGCACTCTGGTGGTGGTTTGTCACTGTGAATGTCCTCAGTGTCTGTCTTTGCCTCTGCCACCTCCTTCTGCTCCTCTGCTCCTTCCATCTCCAAAGCTCCTTGCTCTTGGCCAGGGGAGAGATTTGGGGGTCTCTGATCCAGCTTGTCCAGGTCCTCACAGTGGCTGATGGAGCTGGTCTCACTGAACCCATCAGAGCTCCTCAGAGACCTTTTGAAAGCTTTCTGACCTGTGAAGTGTTTGAAGCATTCAGTGCCCATGAAGGCAGCAAATACAAACAGTGCTGTGCACAAGTGCAGCTTCCAAAGGAAGTGTTGGAATTTTGTAACAGCAGAAAAGTAGTTTTTGTTTGCCTGCTACTTTGGACCCTGAACATAGACCCAGACAGGTCTGCAAAGTAATAGCACCTGTTACTGTGTCCTGTGTATGCAGAGACACAACACTGAGCTGAAGCCAAGCTGCCTGCTTACAAACTGAAATCATTCCAGGTTCCACAACTGCACTGAAAGTCACAGGCTGGAAGCTACCAGCCCAAAAGGTGAGCTAAAACTGGGTTTCCTGCCAGGCAAATCAGCATTAATTACTAATACAACTGTGCAGAGAGTGCCACAGATTTAACAGATCTTCACCTCAGAATGGCTTAGGCCAGAAAACATTTGGTAGCAACAGAAATGCAGCTGCTGAAATACATGGCTACATGTTATTATGCTTTTGTTTCAAATGAAACTGTTGGCTTGTTTACCTGTTCATTTTTAAAGCTCAGTTACCTCATAATATTGCACAGAAGATTCCAGACTTCATGGGCAGTTGGCAGTTAATGGGAAAACTTCCTGTACTGACAGGAAGAATATGTGGGGAGAAAACAGCTTAGGGAGTGTTCTGTGCCATATGTACATTAAGGTTTTTAAGGTGGGAGAAGTTGAGCTCTGGTTCCAGATATTACATCATGTGGGTCTTCCTGAGTCAAGGAAGTTTTAGAAATTCAATTCAGACACAGAAACTTACCAGGAAGTCTTTGCTTTGCAAGGCTGGAAGTGGGAGTTGGTGGTGGAGTGCTGCCTGTTCCTTGGGCCTTTGATACATACATAGATTCTGTGGATTCCAGAGAGCCTGCAGGTTAAAAAAAATAAGCTGACTAAAACTGAAACAGCAGTATTTGAGTTCAAAATACTTATTTCACAACACTGCTACACTCTGTAGTCCCATTTCCTTCCTGCCCTGGCATGTGCCATCTCTCCAGCTGCAGGCTGTGCAGCAGTGCACATGGAAGGGTATCCAGCCAGCAGGGTCAGCACTCCCAGGGGAATGGGCTGTTCTCTGCTCTCAGGAGCTGCCATTTGGTGCATCCTGAGCCACAAAGGCCCTCAGCACAGCAGGGAGCTTTCCCTGCAAGGTACAGACACACAGATTGGGTGTGACAGATACTCAGCTGAGCCAAGGAATATTCATTCCTGTGACTGCCACAGTACTTCTACAGTGAAAATTTATAATTTCAGGAAGTATTATGTTGGTACATCAGTCTCACTGATGTCAAAGCTTACAGGCAGCTCTTTCTACATCCCCAGACACAAATTACAAATGTGAGAGTAAAATACAGTCTGTCACACTGCACCATTCCATTTCCTGCTGTTTCCCACACAGCCCAGTTGATGGCAGCCCCAGCTGGCTTTAACCTGCCCTCCAGTTGCTGGAGATGCAGTTCAGCACACAGGCCAGCACTTCCCAAAGCAGGATTGCAGGCACACATCCTGCTCAGGGGCACAGTGGAACTCCAGTGTCCTGGAAGCATGGCACAGGATGCACGTGCACTCACCTGAGGAGCAATGTGCTAAGGCCAAGCTACCCCCAGCTCATGTATTTACCCCCCAAACTCCTCCAGGACATGCAACCAGAGGTCACAGGAATGATTATTAATAAATGCCAGTGTCTCTCATGGCTTTTTTAAACACGATCCAACATGCAGGAACAAAATGTAAACTGTATGAGAGAGAGTAAAAGGTTCTTGCTGGGTGTTACAGAAACAGTGCATTAACACTTCCTGTATATCCAGAGGGTGGATTATGTCACTCATGCTCAAACCAGCCCAGGAACACGTGCTGCAGGTTCAGTACAGAACTGAACAGCCCCAGGGCCAGCATGTCACAGCTGCAGGTGCCCCGAGCCCTACCTGCTGTCAAATTGAACGTCCTTCCCTTGGGGGAGGCTTGGAAGGGAGAGAACCAGTTGAGCACAGAGCCCACCACGGGGATCTGTCGCAGCAGCCCCTGCAAAGCACAATCCAACACTGGTGACAAGGGCCCCCAGGGGGGTCAGTTACCTCAGGGTACCACAGGGCTGAGTTTGTGGCCTCACCTCTTCCAGCAGTCGTTCTTCATTTGCTTTCTGAAGCTGAAGTTGTGCTTCCTGTATCCCTTTTCTAACAACTTCAGTCATGTTTTCCAACAGCTAATAAAACCCAGAAATAAGGATATGTATTATTTGGACTTGAAATTGTCTTTTTAGTTCAGATTTTCAAGATGGAGACAGGGTAGTCAGATATTTTTCTAGTTAACGACAGTACATGACAATCTCTATTTTATTATGACTATAAATTAAAGAATGTACATGCTGACTGCAGGATTTTGTAACATTTAAACCCAGAGGAAATAATGTAATTTTAAGTAGGAATGATGCTTTTTTTTTTTTTTTTAACACTTAGAAATGAGCCTGTGACCCAAATTCTTTGAAGATCTGCTTAGCATATAAATGTTCCTCAGATAAATGTCTGGGAAGAATGTTTATAAAGTATATTTTGGTTCCTAGAAACACCCAGGACTTACATCAGCCTATAGGTTCACCTTGTTTTCCTGCTCTCATAAACAACTGCCACTGATCCCTGAGGCAGCCCAGGCCAGCACAGCAGTGTTTTATCCTGCAAAGGGCAGGCAGTTTACTGGGACAGCTGCAGGGGCAAGGAATGAACAAACCCAAGAAGCTCTGTCTTTGTGTGAGACAAATGCCAATTTCCATATATTAATGTTAAGTTTTAACACCTCCTCCAAAATGGCAAAAATTTGTGTTACTCTCAGCTAATAACAGGACAAGAGGAAGCTGCTCCTTGTCCCTCAGGGAGAGGCCAGCCCAAGACCCCTGGCAGTCCCTGGCTACAGGAGGGAGGGCAGTGGGGTGAATTCAGAATACCAGGAAGAACCACTGTGTTCCTGGCCCAGTCATCCCCAGCTTTGGTCCTGCCCTTCAGTGCCTTTCCTGCACATCTCAGGGCAGGCTGGACTGATGTGGGTTTTTGTAAAATCCTCCTCCTTGTATCAACCCTCCTCATGTGAGTGGGGCAAGGGGCATTCACAGATGGGTTCTGCTTCCCAGCTTTGGGTCAAACTGTGAAGAGCCACAGATTTACTGCAGCTGGTCCCAAGGACTGCATCCTTCTGACCCTTCCACTACTCTGTTCCTCCCTGGAGCCCTCAGGATCCAAGGGGCCCATTCAGTTCCAACCTCTCCATTACAACAATTAAACAACTGAAGGTGCTCTACAGAGAGAACATTCCTCATGTCACCCTCCAAGCAGCACAGGGAGTAAAGAGTGGGCAAAAAGTCAGTGCTAGAAAAAAATTCATTGCCATAATCAACATATTCCCATGAGCAGAAGTAGGCAAAGGATTTCTGAAGTTCTATTTATTTTTGAGGTGAGAAAATTAAATGCCCAACACTAGCAGAATGAAGGGACAGATGTAATGCAGATCACTTAGGAATTGTATTTTAGAAAACATTTGGAGAACTCCATTCAGGTAAATGCTTTGACAAATAGAAGTTGCATCATCAGCTTTATTACTTCAGTAGGTAACTTGTAATTTCTGGGTTTAAGACACCAATTTAAAGTTTTTCCACAGATTTTAGAGCATAGTTTTATCTTAAAGCTGGCATATGAAGAATCTCAACCCCACCACACCTAGCAGTGAAGAGAAACACCAGCTCACAATCAACTGACACCTTCACTTTTGTTTTTTGACAGCTTAAAATCTGAATGATAAAATGAGGCTATTTCAGTACTACTGAAGGTTTTCAATAGAACTACTGCACACAGGACCATGAACACAAATCCAGACATCCTCACAATATCATAATCCATAATCCTCCCTATGTAGACACAGATTATTCCTTCCAGTAACTAAAACTCGTGGGCAAACACAACTTTTACCTTCACAATGAACAAAACCATGTCCTGAAGCCAATATGAAAGGGGAGAAAAAAAGGTGCTTCAATACTTTGTGAGTTATTGATACATACTCTTGAATTTTCTTCAATTTCTCTGCCTGTTGCTGCAATAGTTTCAACCAACTCTGACACGTCCAGATCCTCTGTGACCATGCCAATGTAAACACAGTTCTTCTGCCCTCCGAATTCTGGACCTGGGGGCACAGGGAGAGTCAGGTCTTAGTGCTGAACAAATCTGCAATCCTGCAAGTGAATCTGGAAATCCCAGTACACACCCCCCCTGCAGCACCTAAGGGCAGGATCTGTGTGGGTACAAACTATGCACACAAAGAAAGTTCAGCCCTGAGGGTTTGCAGACAGGAAACATGCCCTGAGCAAGAAAAACAGTGGAAATTTTATACAGTCAAGGAGTTGTATTATTATTATCAGTGTTGAATATGCTTTAAACTCCTTAACTCTCTGCCATTTGCAGATTATTTGGTTCCACAACCGCAGGGCACTTAATTTTTGAGAGTTTATTAGAAAAAGATCAGAGTTCTGAACAAGCAAATGAATACTTTGAGCTATCACGTGGCACAGTGTAAATGTGAAAGTGTTGCTAATTATCACAGAAGTCATCTAAAGCTTTCAGTTGAGCCACAGAGAGCAGTGAGGCCATCACAGCCAATGGGTTTGGAATGAGATCTGCTTTCCACTAGATCCAGCACTACTTGAGAAGGCTCAGCTCACACACAGGAATGCTGCAGCTTTTATTATTCCTGGCTAGGAAACCCTCCTAGGTGTAGTTGCCCACACATCAGTTTTCACAAGGATTTCTGAGGAGAGCTCACCTGGTGAACACTCCTGAACTGAAACACGGGGGAGGTGGGAATAGTTACAGGATTTCCTTTTGCAATTATCACATGGGCAGCAGCTCATTCTGCATTATAATGACCTATAAATCATTCTAGCACAGTTAGGAGAATGACTACTAGCTTGAACAGAAGTTCTTTAAATAGTGCAGTTACCCAAAGAGAAGGTGAGATCTGACTCCAGCTCATTTAACTTTTTCAGAAGTTCTGTGTTGATTTTTTCTAGTTCTTTTTCTTGTTTGTCATCATTCTTCTCATCACTGTGATAGTTGTACCTTCAAACCAAGCCAAGAGATAGTAATTTCACTTTACATTCACAGCTACACATTAAGCATGTCTCTACACATTCCTGTCTTTTACAAACAAGAAGGCTCAGAACATTACAGCTCCTACTGGCAAGTTTATTGGCATTTCTCATCAGGGACTGAGGGATGGGCTGAGCTTGCTGCTGCAAACTCAACACAATAGATTTCTGGTTGCTATATTGATGATACCTGAACTGTTTTGACTATACACAACCCTTCCCAGAGGGCTGCAGCAAAGGATCAGAACAGACACTTGGAGGGGTTTTTGAAGTCTACTCAGCATATTCAGATAAAAATGGAAGTTATGCTTGGCTAAAGACAGTGGGATGCACTTGCTCATTACATATCCCACAAACACATACTGCCTCCAATGTTACCACTGGTGCCCAAAGCAGCTCTTCAGCTTTTCTTTAAGAAATAATCAAAGAAAATTATTTTATAAAGGCAATTTCCTGAAAAGCACTCAAAAGCTTCAACTGGGTGCAAAGGCAGATAACAATCAGCAAATGAAACATCCACATCACCACTGAAGGGACCACAGGGTCTTGTCTGCGCAAGCACAGTGTTTGCAAATACAGCATGAAGAAAATTTACCTCACAACACCTAACCCTGGCCAGGCAAGATCTTCAACATACAACAGGCCAACTGTTCTTCTCACTTCTTGCTCAAACTCCTCTCTCAGCTGCAGTGTGCTTGTCAACACCGGTATCTTCATTTTTAAGCAGTCTACCAAGTAATCAATGTCTTGTATTTCAGTTCCTAAAACTGCAGAGCAGAAGTGTTGGTGTGGGAGAAGTGTGATGGGCGGGACACAGATGTCTGAATTAAGGATTTGTAAAGGAGCTGCTCGGCAAGTTAATCACCAATTAATTTACAGATAGTATTGAATATCTTGGTCTGTGTAAGTAGGTTTTTGGTTCAGTTATCTATGCATTGATACATCAAAATGAAAGGAAGTAAGGATTTCATAAAAACCTAATAAAAAGGATTTTCTCATGTTACAAACTAATAAGGGTGTGCACACCAATATCCTCTTCCCATAGCCCAGCTGGTCATGAATTAGCTTCCATGCTGGTTTAAAACAAAACATCACAGCATCACTAAGTAATTTTCTTCTAAAATTACTGTTCTGTATACACCAGGACCCTCTTTCATGAGTGTCAGCTGTTCTACAGCCTAAGCCGCTCACCCCACACAAGCCAACAGGAGACACTGGGCACCCCCTGAGCCCTGCTGTGCTTCTGCAGAGCCTAAACTGAGAGTACAAGACCCTTTCCAAAACATAGATTTTTTTTTTTTTAATATCCCCCCATCACCAGTAATTATAGAAAACCCTGGAGGCTTAGTAAATAATTATTCTAGCTAAGTAGCTGTATTTTGAACACAAGCACCATTACAGTGTTGAAACACCTGTGTAGAAAGGTCAGGCATCTGGTGTTAAGCAGCTGAGAGAAGGAATTTAACTGCTTTTCCTAATTCACTGCTTTTATTAATGAGTTTAAAAAGTAACCAGGAAATCTCTCTGCAGAGGTAGTGAGGCAACACCACCCACAACAGCTGGGCTCCCACTAATCCACCCAGTGCTGAGGTCAGCAGAATGATAAAGCTGAGGTGGTGTTGGTTTGGTTATAGAAAATCCTCCCCACAGGAGAATACCCTGAGGAGCTTCTGGAGCACATGTGCTTTTGCCCCAGGAGATTGCTGTCCCATTGCCCAGCCAAGGCCAGCACTGGCAGGGGCTGTTACCTGCAGCAGTCATGAGCGGGCTGAAGCGCACGCACGTGCCCTCGTCCTCCAGTTCCACCACATCCACCCCGCTGGCAGGAACCAGCTGTGCCAGCTGCTCTCCCAGCTGCAGGGACAAGGCACAGTCAGGGACCTGGGCAGAGCATGGCTCCTGCAGGCCCTGCCTCAGCTCAGGGAACAACACACGTGCAGTTTGCTCTCAAAATCAGTTCTAGCACCAAAATACTTCACCCTGCGGGTGAGATGACTGACTTCGATAGATCCTTAAAATCATGAAAATTTGGGATAAGCTGCAAGTGTTACAAGTCAGAGTTTTCTTCAAAATTGTCACTGCCAGTAGGTGTCCCATGATTACTGCACAAGGGAACCAAACTAGCCACGTGCTCAGCTTTGGCAGCAAAGGCTTCTAGAATTTACTCAAGAGCTGGAAAAGGCAGCAGTCTGTTCAAGAACACACAGACATGGGCAATAGAGCATTTGGCTGATTTAAAAGAATTCTAGTTTTCACATATACTCACAAGACAAAGGAAAAAACCAACAGCTTAAGATTCAGGAATTATTTCAGAAGTAATTATGTGTAAAATGATCTGAAATGTAAAAGCAACTTTGCTTCAGAGCAAATGACTCTTTAAACAGCCAAAAGTTTTGTAAAGGAAATCGGATGGAGAACATCTTTCAAACTACTCTAAGAAAGGGTTTCTAGCTCCTGATGACTCCCTGAACCATCCCACTGTCCCTCCCCTTCCCTAAAGAAAAAAGCACCCATTCTTACCCACTGATTGAAGGTGTCATAAATGTGCCTTTCATTGCTCATTATGGGGTGCTGAATAGTTGAGGCCTGTGCAGCATGTGAGGTCTGATCTGAAGCCAAAGACACAAGAATCACAGAAGTGGATTTTTATTTACTTAAATAAAAGGCAACATAAAATTTAGATAAAAGACAATTACATTTCCAAGCTAATGTAACACATCCACACCGTGTACTGGGCCTGGAGCAGGTGAACATGGATGTTTTGTAAAAATATGTTGAACATGATAAATACTTGAAGTCAAACAGAGTTGAATGTAACAGTTTCCAAAAAAACCCAAACCAAAACAAAAAAACCACCCCAGTAAAATCCTTCTGAGTTTCGAGGTTAAAATGCCCCAATGGAAATACAACCAGTGTTTTCATAAAGCAAAATCCCATCACAGTAGGCTGCAGTATTTAATACCTGTGGCAGCATTTCCAGAGCTGTTCCCAATGTGTTCTGCTGCTTTTAAAATTATTGCAACAGAAACTGTAATCAGTAAACCACAGCAACATGGTGCTTGCCATGAGCTATGAAATGTTTGAAAGGAACAGAAAACCTGAATAAACCAAAATCTCTCCCCAGCAATACATTCAGCCTGCAGCTTGTAAGAGACTGCCATCATCTGCTCCCAAGATCCAAATCATATGCAAATCTTCTCACTCAAGAAGGCAGAAAATTACTTGTTATGAAAATTTAAAACACTGCAGTCTGCCTAAAAAAAGAAGCTATCACGTGTATGATTTGTCACAGATTATGACCAGCATTCACAACCTTTTAAAAGCATGTTACATGAGAGAACTGCATTACATCACATTTATTTCAAATTCATTTGGTGAATTAGTAGTTTAAACTGTATAGAGGGTTTTTTTGGTTGTTGTTTTAAATAAAACACATACCTCTGTTTGAATATTCCTGGAAAAACTTGAAAACCACCACAGGTGAACTCAGTTCATCTTCAACCTTCAAAAGAAAAAAAAAAGTCCCCTGTATTTTTAAAGATTTGATACCCTGTACAATTCCTTTCACTACTGAGCAAAGCTTGAGTTCTCTTGGAAATCACCCTGGAATCACTGGGAAACATCAAGGAAGTTCCAGCAGGAAAAGTAAGATTATAATTGATCCTGCTTTGGATCAGTTTGGAGAAACAGACTGGGCTACTTCTGCAGACAATCTGAGGCTACATTTCCCAATCCCAAAAATGCAGGACTTGTTGAAGGGTAAGGGATACAGTAACTTGAACTCCCAAGGCCATTAATACTCTACAGCTCTCTCAGTAAGCTGACTTCATTTTCTATACATCAAATACCAACTAAAATTCAGGGGTGGGGGTCAGGGAGTAAAATCACCAAGCCCTGCTGGACAGGAAATCTCACAGAAACTGAATTTGGAATGAGTACATACGACAATTTTTGTCTACAATTTCACAGGTTTCACAATATGATCTCAACAGCAGGGTAAGATGCAGCCAGAATATATTAGAGACACTTATGGAAACTGGTTTCATAGATGTATTATTGAGCAAACCCATGCTCTAAATGGAATTAAATCAAGCTCTGAACACAACTTCTGGATGCTCTTCTGCACTCCCCTGGGTGCACCAGTACAGAGCAACAGAACAAACACGATCCAGAGGTCACACACAACCAAGCCATGAGATTTCACTGAACACCAGAACTTAATTAGAAAGATCTCCAGTGTCTTCAAAACAATGGCTATGATTTACATAATATTTTTAAATAATTTACTGTGGTCAAAGTTATTCTTCTCATTTAACAGGCAGAAACTAAGATATACAACCAAAGCATTAAAAGTAGACTGTACCGAAGTCTTAATGAAATCCAGGTTTTTCAAGTTTTCCAGCAGCCTTTGACTCTAGAAGACCAGAGCAGAAGGAGAACAAATGGAGGAGAGAAATACAGTTTTAGAAGTTGAAAGTTATTCTGAAAAACATTAAATAGTCACAATTTTTGAGCAAACCCCTTCAAAATGTCAGACTCATCCAGTTTTAATTTGTAAATTTAGAATGTAATAGAAAAATATTTTCTAGGGTTAGTAAAACACCAACTACAAAGTATGACCTTTAAAAAATATTTTGCATATAAGCACTGTATATTGTAACTAACAAATTATATTGGACCTGAACTTTTAGTAAAGTAAAGACTCCAAACATAGTGCACGTGTACCTCAAGAAATGCTCTGAAGTCCTTTTTACTAAAAGTAATTTACTATTACTTAAATCAATACAATGCCAAGTAGAGGAGGAAATAAAGTCTCTCTGAAGAGCTTTTAAGGAAAAATAGTTAAGAGAAGTGACAAAAAAGGAAATGATTATGTTACTTCACCATCTAGGAAGAACAAAGACTTTTTTTTCTCATTTATAAAAATATACATATAATCTAATAGTAAAAGCACATTCCTGCCTCAAACATTTTCCTGTGCTTTTGTTGTGGGTGTAACAATATGGCCCAATGCTATACTGTCAACAACTGCAGTATTTCAGTTGAGTCTTCTACAACACACCACAATAACCAGCAAGATCTGTCAAGAGCTGTCATAAATCCCAGCTGAGCCGTTGCTCACCAGTTGTGAGGCATGTTTGATCCTCTCCACAATGCCATCGTGGCCCAGGTACTGCAGGGACAGCCACAGGGGCAGGGCACGGAGCTTCTCCACGGGCTGGCTCGAGGTCAGCCCCGCTGCCAAGGACTGAGGAGGAAACAAAACAACCACTGTTAACCTCTCTTCAATGCTGCCACTTTTGCCAGCTTTGGAAATGATAACTTAGATGCTTGTGAAGAACATGGCAGCACACTGTGACCAGATTGAAAATCCCAGGGTGCTGAGAATGGTGAGTGAGAACCTGAACATACCAAGGATGGATCCTCGTGTCTGTAGAGCGTCACTGCAGGCACTGCAGGGAGCCCCAGCCAGGAGCCCAGAGTCAGGGTCATGCTGTCACATTTGGTAGCAGCCTGAAGTTTATTACAATAAGCACAACATAAGCCATATGTATTTTCATTAACCTTACACAAGCACATTTTAAAGTTTCTAGATTTAGTGAAACATACCAGTACAGAAGAGGAGACATAACCCAAAGCCAAAGTTGCCAGATTCACGCTGGAAAAAAAAGTGGGTTTAGCATATATTAAATATGTATTAAGAGACAGCATTTTAATCTGCATTTTAAATATTTCATATTGATGTGTAAAGGGAAGTAATTTTTGTTCATATATTTTTCATTAACAATGCAGAAGATGTTGCTACTTGGTATTCCGAGACTGAAAACTCAAAAGTAAAAATCTACTTAGTTCTAAAAATGTTCAGGCCAATATTTGGTGACATCATCACCCAAGGTTGTATCCATGATTTGGCAACAATTTGGTATCAGAAATAAATAGTATGCAAATACAGCTATTCTACAAAATACCAAGAGAAACAGCTTTATTTCAGCTTCAAAAAATATAATTTAGAACACTGGAATCTTCATTGACATTGTCCAAGTTCTTGGAATTTCTTTTTCTCTTGGTTTAATCCCCCTCCCAGTTCTGTTGCACACTGCTCTTGCTGCAGCCTTCTTGACAATCTTCACTGAAGTGTCATTTCATCCTCAATAACCACTGTATAATGTCCTCCCTGACTCAGAAGGTCTTTTTAGGCCTGCCTGGCCTAGCAGGTCTTTTTATTCATATTTCAAGCTCTTCAAAGCAAGGGCAGATAAGATTACCATCTGAATAGAAGTGATCACTAATCTGTGCTGAAATTACCTCTCCAATTAACTCTTCCTGTGTATGTAAATCAATTTCTATACAATAACAAAATTACAACCATATAAAATGCTTACTATGACAAAACTAGAGTTGGCCCTATGGCTCTCTGTGAGCTGTCAAATTAGATGCTATTAGACAGACTTTTTGATGAATGCAGCTATACAGAAAGAAGTCTCCAGCTCCTACCCTTCCACATGGAGCCACATCTTGTACTGCTCACAGAGCTCCTTCAGCCGGCCCAGCTTGTCCGTGTGCCCAGCACCTGGAGTCCCTGCGTGGAACAGGGAAAAGGCACAACAGGGTCAGCCTGCACTGAGGCTCTGCCAAATGAAATCTTGTACTGATCAACATCTCAGATCACTTGCCAGGTCCCAAGCAAGTAACAGTCACCTCCCTCAGTCATACTTAAAGAAAATTTTGTACACGTGTTTAATTAGCTAGAAGAAAAATATAATTTTTCAAGCTAAAGTTGATGGCATATCCATCAAAAATTCTGAAGTGTTAATGTGAAACTGATTTTTAACAAGAGATCTGCACTCACTAAAGTAAGTTACAGTCATCTTAATACATCAACTGACATATGCAGAACTGTAACAGCACAATCCAAATTTAAATCAGTTAAATAAAATCCCCCTTGGAGAGATAATTACTGCCTACTCATTAAGATATTTCTTGATATGCAATCACTGAGATGTTTAGGAAAATATATATATTTTTTTAATTGTATATTTATTAAGAAATAGCATGGGGGGTTTTGTGATTGTTTGTCCACAGCACTTACCAGCATTGGCAACAAGCAACAAAGGCAGTTTTCCAAACTCAACATCATCTTTAATCAGTCTGTCCAACAAAGCAACATCCTGGTATCAGTAAGAAAACAATGTGTTTGTCAAACACTGAATTGTTTCTGCTGAACTGGAAAAATGCATTAAGATTGAAAATGAACAGCATTCTGAAGTTCTGAAAGGAAACATTCTCAATGTCTTTGGGTTTGGCTTGCATTTCTTCTTCTCAAAGGTAAAGTAATCTGAAGACCAAATAAAGCATTTGTGAAAAATAAAAGTACAAATACACCACACAGTTTGTGAAAGTATTCCAACTACTCTTATTCTAGAAATCTTGCACTAGAAAGCCCTTTACTCAAAAGCCATTACAATATTTTGCAAATGACAAGACCAAGATACGAACTGCTTTTAAAAAATTTCCATCTATGAGTCACACAGCTTTAACACAGAAACTTAGAGGTTGAAAAAGTAAATGTATTAACAGCTTTTCCTAACAGCATACTTGATATTCATTTAATGAGGCTTAAAAACCAACCAAAGCACAGAAAGAGCTCCTAGGGGAGACAAACTTACCATTTGGTGCTGAGATCCAAACATAGTGTTACAAGGCACACGGCACACGCAGGAAAGGGGCAACCCTAACTGCAATGGAAATGATGGAATTTCAACTGAGAAATCCTCTTTTCATGTGTTCACAAATACAGAGTGACACAAAAACCAGTGTGACAATAGAAACCTTCATATTACATTACAAAGTAAGTTTTCTGCTAAAACTTATAATCAAATTAATAAGGAAAAAGCACAGGACAAATTGTGTATGTTTGGGCTCAGGTCTATTTCACATGACCAACAGCTTATGTAAAGCACGATGCAACCTAAAAACAATCACTCATTTTTTAAAAAGTTAGCATGCAGGATCCTTCCACTGGAAATATTCAAAAAATTTCTGCTCCTCCCACTGTATCACTGCTGCAAAACACAGGCTGTAAAAATACTCAGAGTATTTTTCCCAGACAAATGGTTTTATTTTAAATGTACAGTCCACTACAGCTGAGGTTACATCAAAATCCCCAAAGCTATGCAGGCAATATGAAGCCAGGCAGGTTCTAATTGCAGCTAAAACCCCCATGAGTGACTTTACCTGATTGCAGAGAGCCTGGCCCAGGCCTGTTCTGGCTGCAGAACTGATGTATATGACAGGCTGCTTAGTGTAGAGCACGTTGAACCCCTCCAGTGTATAATCCTCATAGTGGGTGTGAATTACAAGGCGACAGATTTTTAGGAGACCTTCACGATCGTCTTCATGATAATAGGCTGATCCGTTTTCATACCTGCAAGAAAAGCCAAGTAAATATGAGCAACAAAACCAACAGTCAGTTTAGAGACTAGAATAACACTAATCAACAAAAAAAGCTTGTCATAGGATGAAGAAGACAATAAAAAAACTTCAATTTTCCCAGGTTGAAGTAGATCAAAAGAAAACTTTTACGACACTGGCCGAGATTAACAATAAGAGAAGCCTGGTATATATTTTCATTTAGACTCAGAGACAGAATAAGAAAGAAAAAAACACCTGGGTTCTTTTAAGATTGCCTTTAGAGAGTTCAAAACCTTGCTTACTAAGAGTGTGGGAGGAAACACACAAAAGGCTTCATTCTGCTTTTAACATAGATTTAAATTCTGGACTGCTAATTTTAAAGACAATGCAACCTGATATTCTTTAGGCTATGTAAAGGTTGTGTTTCAGACCTTCCAAGGATTTTTAAGTTTGTGGCACAGTGGTTTCTTTTGTTGACAACCTCAGTCGAGTCACATCCATTTTTAAACATTATCACTACCTTGTCACACAAGTTATTCCCAGGGACTCACCTGAAAAGCCTGCAGAGCCAGAGAGTAGTGTCAGAAAGGATCCTCGTTGTAAGTTTTCTCAATCTTTCCCTGTCCAGCACAGATATATAAGCAGCCAAACTATGTCCCAGTAGAGCCATGTGACCCTGTTCACCAAGGTTCTGAAGTCTGCAAGCCAGAACAGAGGAACTGCCCATCAAATCCAAGTCATGGGCATTACAGTAGAATGGGGTTTATGGATTTTTAATGTAGACTGGCAGAATTGGTTGACTTGCAATTGAAATATTTAGCAGAGAGAAGTGCAGTATGTCACAGCCACCCTGGTGCCACTGTGTGTGACACACTGAGCTGCCAGAGCTCACAGAGAATTCCACCTGGCCCAGCTGCTCACAGGAGCAGATCCTGCTGTTCACCCAGCCTACATGGGCTGGATCTCAGCACCTCGTCTGCACTGCAACTTCAAAGTGCATCAATACCCTTCTCTCCTTTGCACTGAAAACTCAGCACACTTACATTACTATTTTTAGCTTTTCTTTGTTTGTTGGGGGTTTTTGTTTGTTGGTTGTTTTTTTTATTTAATGGTTTTGGTTTGGTTTTTTTTTTATCTTGAACATGTTTTTTGAATGTTAGTTTTCAATAATGCTCTGCAGATCAGTTAGTACTATTTCCATTTTACTGAAAAATGGAAACAAATGTTATTTCTTTTCATTTTAAAATCTACAGAGATACCTGATAAAATCTATTGGTATTCAAACCTTTAAGACTTTCTGTCTTAAAACAACTTTCAGAAAGTGGGAAAAAATGAGCTGTCACATGAGAAACAATTCCCTTGTATAACTCAATTTAGTAATTAGTAATGGAAGCTTTGTAATTTTAAGAGAGCCAAGCCTCATGCACTATTCTGCTTCACTATACAATGTAAGGTGGCTTTAAAAAGTTACCTGGTTGCACAATATTTTACATTTTAAAAGACGTAATATATACACGTACATATATAAGTATCTATATAAAAATATAGAGAGGAATTATAGATACTGAAACACATACAACTTAAAATTAAGTTCTATAGTGATCAGAATATAAAAAAATCAGGTGTCTTCCACGTACAGTAACTGATACTGGCCTTACCTGTAGGACTGTGAAGTCTCCTCTTCCTCCTCTCCATGCATTAGGTTCTGAACTAACTGCAGTATGCTCACCATGTCCTGGCCACTGGGAGGGGAAACAAAACCACATTAGAGACACAGACAGGTAAATACCAGCATCTGAAAGAGGCCATCTGGGACACTCCACTTTTACTGAATGCTGAGTACAGCAACAAAAAGGTTCCTTGGTCTCAGAAAAACTGATCACAAAGATGAGAACGTTCAATCAATTCAAAACCCTACTTCTTTTTAGTAGGAGACTCAGCAAAACAAATCTACTGATACCTGGAAGTTTGGTCTGAAAAGCCTGATTTGCCAACATTGAATTCTTATTGCTACGCAGCCAACCAAAGCAGTAGCTAAGGATCCACATAAACCAGCTTCAGCTCAGAACTCAGCACATCTCTCAAACAAATCCCAGCAAATCTCAGTTTCTGGCAGACACAAGCTAGGTTAGACTTCTCACATGACATGGTAAAACTGGAAAAGATCCACAACACCTCAACTTTTATAACTCCAACTAAAATTTACAGTAGTGCAAGAGCTTACATTGACAGTTGGAATTGCTTTTTATTCATAGGGAAGATAACTCTGTGTCTCCACTCAAAACCAGGGTTAGTTTCTGCACAGCAGAGCCTTAAATAGCTTTTGCAATATTTTCTGAAGTGCAAGCCTGAGCTCCTGCAGGATCATCTCCCACAGAGAACACAACCAATTTAAATCTTCATTATCAGGTACAATGGTCGTACCTGCCTTATGCACAAGTGCTCTGTTTAATTTCTAAAGACAGATTTGCTGAAAAGGTGAGAGGTTTCTGGAGTTTGGGGGGTTTTTTTTTGTTTTTCTTACTGTTTTATACCTTATTAGTCTCAGTTATTTTTTTTAATCTGGGTACTTTAATTCAATAGAAGTTTATGTTTACTTTGAGTGTCAGTCACAGCTGTAGGCACCACTACTTCATCAGATTCCAAGAGTTCAAAATTTCAGTCACCAAGGACAAGTAATCTTTTTTTCTCTTTTCTATATGAGAATGAAAATAGTTGGTATGATTATAGTATTACTTTTTTTCCCCTATGTGAGTATGGGAAAAATTATATTATGGTGCCTGCAAAATGTTAACTTTTCTATTAATGCAAGTTGCTTAGAAGACAAACATGCTATGTGTAGTTTAAGATTTTGAAAAGAGCATTATCTAAAAATTGCTGCTGCCTACCTGCCTTGGAGTGGTCCAGGAATATCCTTACGTGCATATTTCTTTTCATTTTCCTCCTCCACTTTCCTAGGTTAAAGACACAGAGTAAACTCTGTATTTAGTGTTTGATAACATCAAATATGTAATTGACTTTGACTTGCAGAAACACATACTGACAGGTATCTATTTCACTGACAACAGGTTCACAAATAAACCAGATGAGACCAACAGAAAAGTTTAGTTCAGACTGAATTAAAGAGTTCTCAAGTTGTTAGGGTTTTCAGTTCTTTAGCAGAGAGCTTAGAGAAGAATCTCATATATACAGGAATCAAAAATTACTTGCACTGCAATAATAATTAAAAAAACCCTAACTTTGAAAAACAGACTTGTTTTGGGTATTAGAGAACATGTATATATACATATAAATATGTACACATTTACTTTAAAAATGCCAGCATTTGAGAAACAAAGATGATTTGTATAGGTGTAAGCTTCAGAACGACTATGTGACCTTAAACTACCAAGAACATGAGGAGTTTTTCTGCTAATGCCAGTGGCACAAATCATCTTCCCCTTAGCACAAACAGCTATTGTTTTTTATTGTACCCTTTGCACACACCTCTGATTGTCTTCCAGCATCTTCATTGCTTCATTCAGATTCTTCCCCATCTCTGCTAGAGTCGGGTCCACCATCTTTTAGGAAAAAGACAGCAAATTTCATGAAAAGATCACAATCAATTTCTCTCACTACTGTCTCTACAATCTAATAAATCCTAGAAGGGGTTAAAAACTCAACACCTGGACCTAGAAAGACAAGAAAGTATCGTTTGAGACTGCCCTAGATGAGAAATAAAATGCCATCATTCCCTGCCATTTCCCCAGCAGACTTTTACAACTGTCGTTTTCAAAAGAGAGGAGAAAACACCTAACCCAAATACCCTTGTAAATCTGCTTTTTCCTATTTTTTGTACCTTTAAACCAGTTTTTAATCTTAACTAATTGGAGAAATTCCCTTTATGTAGACAAAGGAGTGAAGCTAACCTGCAGCAGGAGCTAAGACAGGCTGACATGCAGCAATTTTCCTCCAGCTGCACAGAACAGGCCAAAAATCCGGATCTCACTGCTGAAATCAGGTAACCACAGATATTGCCAGGATGGAAAAGTTTAAAATCATGGAACTTATCTGCCCTGCACTGATGACAAGCTCAAAGTATTTCCCAAAGAACTGCTGTGGGTTTGAAGAAGTCTCTTTGATCACCTTTAACCCAAGAGGCCTGACAGAAGCTTGTGACACTGACACCAGACACCTGGACAGGAGCATTTATCCATTTAAAGATTAGATGCCCTTTGAAGCTTCCAGAGAATGTGGAAGGTGTCATCTGGCAGAGCCTGCCTTACCTATATTTGAAAAATAAATACACCCCAGTGGGAGGGTAGAAGACAACACCACTGCTAAGCCCCAGCACGTCAGATGGCAAAACCCCCTGAGATACTCAAGTGACCCCATCACAGAATCCCCTGTCCCTGCCCCTGCATAACCCTCAGAAATTCAACACCAAGCCACCACCCATGTACCAAAGACTCTGGTGGTTACCCCTGCAGGTTGCTGCTAAGGCTGGGGGGACAGGGGTTGTTTAAAGAAAAAAATCCCACAGGCAAATGCATTCACTCAGGCAGATGCAGACACAGAAGCAAGTTTAATCACAGAAGGTAGTGGGATTCTTTTACATGAGGATTTTACACTATTTTCATCCGGAAGACTGATCAAGAAAGAAAAAAAACACATTAAGTTGAGAGTTACCATATGTTCAAAGACTATTTTTAACCAAATATTTTGAGATTTAACTCACATTACAGCAAGTGGTAGGTGGCTGAAAGAATCAGTAGCTGGGCATGGGCAGAGTGATCAGACCAAGACTGACAATTCTCTATTCCATGGCTTTGGAAGGGGCCAGTGACAAACGTTTGGGAGAAGAACAAAAGAACAGAGCAAGTGCTGAGTAATATTTTTCCATCAGAACTCCCAGCATTCAGCAAGAAATAGGTTTTTATACTTTTACACTGACTTGTACAACAACCACTGCGTATGAGGGCCACAACCTAATTAAGCACTGAGTGACAAAGCAGGACAAATACAGAAAGTTCCAGACCTCATCACAGATTAAAAGAACCCAACAGATATTGCAAGCATTCAATACTCAGAAGAAAACAGATATACCCAAAGGAAAAATATAATTCTGATAATATGTCCATACATTTTGAGTGGTTTCCAGAGTTGCACCATGTCAAAGAAACTCTAGAAAGACATTGAGAAAAAAAAATCAGTTTTGGTCCGGCAAGCCCTTAAGGGAGTAAATGATTGGACTAATCTACTGATTGTGATTATCTCACATAATTTAATTCGGGCTGTCATAAAACCTGACCAGTGGCTGGAAGGCAGTTACTTGTTTGAACCTTCCTTAGCATCACATGCAATATTCAAACAGATCCCTTGTAAATGAGGACTAGAGATTACAAAACATTACAAAAAGGGCTCTGAGCTGCTGTTGTTTGCTATTAACATAAAATTCACCTGCTGAAATGACATCAGGTGTTAAAAACTGCACATCCTTACCTTGTGACTCATCCTGTCTCAATCACTAATAATTACACACACATGAAACCCTTCTGCCACTAAGATGCCAGAATCACTACATAAAATACAGCTTTAAAACTCTTGAGTTACACTAAGCTCCAAAAAATGCTATGAAATCCACAGTCTTTGAATCCACAATTCTGATATGTGCTGAATTGGAAAATTAATCCCTTCTGATTTTTTCCAATTGCTAAGTGAATATGCAGCAGCATATTTTCTCCTCTGAATTCTGGAAGGAGAAAAAGCCCACCTTTACTTGCTGCATGCTGAACGTTCTGTATGCTCCTCCTCTGCTCACATTACTAAGGGCATGGAGGTGGGAAACAGGAAACTTCCTGCTTATTTTAAGCAGCAAGAAAAATAGGTGTGGCAAAGTTGCAGCAACAAACCATTTAGTTAAGAAAGGCTTCTGAACACACCTTAATAACAAGAGCTGTAATAAACAGAGTATTTTTTTCATGGTCTTGAGCTGGTTTTGAAAACAACATGGGAGGAGTTCTTGAACACCCCCTCCTGAAGCACAGGACAGCAAAGGGGTTCAGGGGGTTAAAGGGAAGTTTCTGCACTCGGTCCCTCCCCTGGATCCCAGGCAGCCTTTGACCAGGGGAGTTACGAGACATGGAAATCCTCCCAAGCTCTCAGGAGGCACCAGCCACGGCTTTTCCCTGCCTGGTTCAGCCTCCCAACACCTCCTGCCTCCTTCAGCCCCCCACAGCCCCTGACACACCTCACTCAGCCTGCCTCAACTCTTATCATTCATTGCCTTCAAATGTGTTAGTCCAAACTCCCTGAGGTCATCCTGCAACAGCTTTGATTTGTAGTCACTTCCTTATTCTGCAACTAATCTGTTACTATTTTATTAAGTACTTTGAACTGTTTATGATTTTATAGGCAGGATGTCACACCTTGGAGTCACTTGGCAACTGGGGAGAGGATAAGGGGCCATTCTCCAACTGTGATAAGACTGAAAATTAATTGCAAATTCAAAGGGGAGAATGTAAAACATTGGTATAGAAACAGCAATCTTGATTTTGCATTTCTGTAAGCTGTATTCCTAATGAAATAAGGGGGTGAATTTTAAACTGTTTACATAAACTAATGTTGTACAAAGCAACTCACAGGTGTAGCTCATTCCCTGTTTCATGGGAGCTCATTTTCCCACTACATTATTATAACACCTTCAAGTTTTTCTGTGAAGTTTTACCATAAAAAACCAAACCCTCTTCTCATCAGCAAATTAATCTCAAACAATATCAATATTGTTCAGCCAAAAGAATATTGTTTTTATTGTCCGGGGTAAGAAAAGTTTAAGATAACAAAAAAAAGCAGACACTTCATGACTGTTTGGCTTGAATAAAAATGGCATTGTGTCATCACAAGGCTTCTGCTTATTGATGTTTGCTCTTCTAATCTTTATTTATTCCCCTGACATGCAGCAGGACCTTAATGCAGCTCTGCTGCTGTGAGTTTTCTGTAAACTTACCACGATGTTGTGGTAAACAGCACAGTAACAAAAGAGCCACAGGCTGAGCAAGAAACCAAAACAGTTTTCATGTTTAGGGAAAATACTGCTGTAGAGACAGCCAGAAGTTACAAGGAAAGAATTTGCACTATTTTACCATTGACAAAGTCACCTAACTTGAAATTTAAAATTCTTCACAAGATTGGTCACTTCTATCAAAATCCAAATGGAAAAAAAAAAATAGAATAGTTCTGTTAAGGCAAACTTCTGAAATCTAACACAGGCCTCCAGATTTATTTTAAAAAGTCCAGCCCAACGAAAGATTCCTGAATTTCAGATAAAATTAATTGTAATTATATCACTTATGACACACAACACCTTAAAAAATAATGCAAAAAACATTTCTGCTGAAAAAAGTTAATTTGCAAAATCAAACCAAGAGATTTTTGGTGTGTCAGATTCTACAATGGTTTTATTGCAGTCCTACTGTGCAATCTTTTCAATTCTTAGCAAGTTTCTCATCTGCTAAAAAAATATTTTTCCATTTGCTAGACCCCTAATGGCTGCAGTCACACAACCTCACTGCATTACAGCTCATTAGGTGATTGTACCAAAATGGATATGAAAAAATACAGAGTTGCAACAAATGTTAACACAAGTTAAAAAGTCCCTATCACATCACTGGCACCCTCCAAAGCTACCTGTACAAATACACAGCAAGGAGAGAATCCATGGTTCAAATAAAAGACAGTCTCAAATCTATCATGATAATGCTTAAATAATGTCCATGAGATAAGTGGACAGACATTCTCCCAGCTTGAAGGAATTTCAAATATATTTTGGGAGAAGACTTCTGACATATCATGCTCAAGACCTGATAAACTACAAACTGTACAGATTTACCACAATCTTAACCAAAGACTATTCCAGGAGGGCACTTACTGCTAAATATCTAGAAGACCATAATTGTATTATGGCATTTTATTATACAGAGGACTACAGCATTTATCACAGACGTGGAAAAAAGCCGTGATAAACAAGAGAGGAAGTAAACCAAATTACTGTTCTTGACACATATCTGTCTGCGTGTATGGAAAAAATCAGACAGGCAAGTTTTTGCAGCCCATTATAGACTATTCCTCACATCAAGAACAACCAAAACATGGATTTCTTTTAGGTATTTCATTCTTACAGTGAGTTCATTGCTACTTATGATGAACTAGTCAAGCAAAGAACTCGGTCAGTACTACACTTGCCCTGTGCTAATGCACCTGTTTTAAATAACCATGTATCACACACGTGTTCTCTCTGAGTCCAGTTCATGGACAGCATACTCCAAACTATCCAAATGAAGTTTTACTGAAATAATTAAAGTTTTTCAGAACAGGCAGGAGTCACTTCGGTCAGTACCAGTAAAGAACCCAAGCTTTTAAACACTAACAAACACTCTGTAACAGTGTATTCTTCAGGAAGCTTGTAATATATCAAAGTTTTTTTCCCACCAACCCATTAGCCACGTCAGAAGGATATTCCCTGAATTTCCTAACCATTTCACTGAAGCACACCCCATTCAAATTTCTCTGGCCCACCCCAAGGATCACATAAACCCGAGCATGCTGCATATAGTAAATGACGCACGGAGGGGCGTGTGCATCAAGCCCTAAGCACACAAAGTGCTCGCTATTCCAGAGGCACACTGTCCCCGCAGCCACCGAGGGGCCGGGAGCAGCTCCGGGAGGGGCAGGAGCCCGGGCCCCAGGACAGGTGCGGAGCACCAGTGTGACACACGGGCTCCGTCCGGCACTCCCGGCTCTGCAGAACCAATATTTGCTTTCTACACTGCACCGGGCAGCAGAGCAAACACAGCGCAGCGAACGCCTCCATCTCAATTTAAGAAATGGGTAAAATAATAATTTATTCAGTAATATTTCCTCTCCTATCCTGCTGAAAGCTAATACTCACAGGAAATACGCTCCCCCTTTTTTTTTTTTTTTAAGGAAACAAAATACCGCTACTGAAGCATTTCCTGATAGTTATTCTGCCTAGTTCCAGATCCGGGACACGGATGCCGGTCACACTGGCGGCTGCGGGAGTGACACGCCCGGGGGCTCCACTGCTGCCCCAAAGCTCCGGCAGGCACAGCGCCTCAGCCCCGGGGGCAGCGCCGCGCACCGAGCCCCGGCCGCCGCCGGCCCGCGCCCCT
>VXBB01012973.1:43074-55623 GCA_013399915.1 Illadopsis cleaveri
CCCGGCATCCATCCCACGGAGGCCGCGGTGGGTGGGGACCCCCTGCCTGCCCGGCGCGACTCCCGCACCCCAAAACGCCGCTGCCCGGGCGCTCGGAGCGGGGGCCGCGGCCGCGGGGCTCTGCGGACGCCGCAGCTCCCCCCGAGGATGCTCAACCGCCTGGGGCACTTCAGAGCTCTCCACGAGGGGTGCTGGACCAAAGGAGGCCTGCCCCGAGCTCGGTCGGGCCCGTAGCTTTTAATTAGAAGCAAAAGATGCAAAGCGCCTTACAAGGATCGTAGCATCCATGGCTGTTTGAATTGCTGTGCTCAGTTCTCAGCATCAGCTGTCTCATTTTGCAAAACACAGCTGTAAATGGCAGGAAATGCCACAGTTCAGCGAACCAGCTTCTGCTGTGAGAGTCCACAGAAATAAAGGATGTCACTTATGGCTAATCTCAAAAGCTAACAAGTAACAAGATACTTTAAAGAAGTCTAGTATTTATTTCAGAAATAAACATGAAGGAATAAGAAAATTAATAGGTGAGACTAATGTAATTAAATGCTCTCATTTCACTTGAACTTGATGTGGTAGAAGAGTAAGACAGTCCTCTTTTTGTCTGGAATTAGGACATCTGCATTCTATCACTCCAACAGGGAAATCATTCAATTTGTTGTTGAAGAGAAATGAAGTAAAAAAAGAAGTCAAACACCAGATACTTCCTGTCAAAATCTTAACTATGTCACAACTTAAGTTGAGAATTGCCCAATGACCAGAAGGATCTGAAGGACCAGAAAAGGGATAGTAAAAGCCCCTGAACTGGGTAGCAGTAAAAGAATATATCCATTGAGAGATACTGATAACCCCGAGGCCTGGGACTGCCTAGAATGATCCCAGAATCAGACTAAGGAGCCTCTGCTTATGTGCAAAATGCCTTATTCTCTCTCTCATGGGTGCAAAAGGTGTTTTCATCCTCTCTGTTCCACAACTACACCACTGGTGTATGGTATGGCAGAGAAACAGATGCTACAACACCTGTACACCCAGAAAATCCCAGCTGATCTCGGCTATCAGTGCTGGGATCAAGTCACTGGATGAGGAGATCTGATGTAGCACTATCAGGTAGGCAGAATGGTATTTTTGTAACAATATTGGCTTTTCTTTCAAAGATATAATAATGTATTTTGAGAAGGGTCTGGGATGTCACTGGAAAATGTGAACATTTCATTTTTTGCACTTTTTCTGATTGTTGCAAATATTTTACCACTAGGTATGAGCATCCTTCAGAGGAAAGAGGACATCTTTTCAGACTGTAAAAAGAAATTTTGGAATACATATAAGGTGAGGCAAGCAATTTTCACAGGTAAAAAACAACAACAAAAGGATAAACTATTTGAAATCAGTCTTTCTTTCTTTCTCTTTTTCTCTCTCTCTCTCCATTATTTGATTATGTGTAGGAAGCTTTAAGTACCAGCAGTCACATGAAGTGAAGGCAGCTTGGGTTAGGCAGTGCTGGTAGAGGGGTGAAATGTTGCCATTTAAAAAATGAAATGTGCAGTGTTTATATACATAACACTTGCACTCAGCTCTGTATGAATGACAGCCCTACAATACAACACTGATTCAGGGTTTTTTTATCTTTTGTCTTAAGAACTACCCACGCACCAGTGTTTAGTTAGTGATATTATTGACAACACTTATGTGCATACATATTAAAATCATTAATTACAGAGACACCTTCTTTGAGAATCATTTTTAGCCTGTGCTTTTCAGTGACAATCTTCTCACTTTCAGAAAAAAAACCCCTTGTTTTAAGAAGGTTTTGCTGTAAACAGCTGGCTTTGATTTGCATTTCTGCACACGCAAGACAAAATTATCCATGCTACCTCAGAGCTGAGCAAGCTGAGAATGTTAAGGTTTCTCAGATGCAAGAAGAATGATGGATGAACAGGAAAAAAGTTATAGGATAAAATGTGATGGCAATGTGAATTTCTCTTCATATTGTAGAACTATATAGGTAGGATGGAAAAGGATTATTTTTATTCCTGTGGAAGATGATTCTAAAAGCAGTGCCCACTATAGCCTACCAAAACATAAGGTTTCTATCAGCCTTATGTTCTATGAGTAAATTATCCATTGATTTTTCCTAAATATGTCTTACGTGTATGAGTAAGAGGGAGCATTGCAAGTGTGAAATAAATAGTGTTCAGTGGTGTTCTTCATTAATGGCTGAAACAAATGTTCGCATGTTTAAACATTTGTTCACCCATCTGGTAAATGCGTTTATTGTGTCTGGTGTCAGATGTCTATGAAGACTTAACTGTGCTTAGGGTATTTTGTATTTAAAATGAGTTAGAATAATGTGTTTGACAAACTCAGAACACAGAGGCTAATGAAGATGAGTAGAAGTTTAATATGGCAACCTCTGGGTTAAGCAACTCCTTTTGTAATTGAACAGCTTTTATTAATTTTACTCAAATACAATTCAGTCATCACTGAATGTGGAAAAAATGAATCTTGTTGGTTGAAATCCGTACGAATAACAAATGATTTGTTTTCCTTTCAGACAGGACTGATGTACTGGCCTTTTGTGCAGGTGAGTTTTCAGGGTGGCTCTGTGAGCCTCTCCCTGCTGTAAAACCTGGTCCTGTGCAGCCACACTGTGTCTGAGCCCGGGAGAAGCAGTGGAGTTGTTGGGTGGGTGGCAATGCCTGGAGCACTAACTGAGCTCTCTCTCCTTCCAACACAGCTGTCAAACTTCATTTTGATCCCAGTTCACCTGCGGACAGCTTACACTGGGCTCTGTGGCTTTGTCTGGGCTTCCTTCATTTGCTTTTCCCAACAGAGTGGAGATGGCACAGCAAAGTCAGCATTTATGTGGCTCCAAGGAGAGAAGGTCAATGCAGATGAAGAATCATCAGACAAATAAGAACTTTAGTTCTGAACACATTCTAAATTGCTAAACTGGATTTGTGAACGTCAGTAAATCACACTGCAGCCTCATTGCTGTGTTTAAAATTAGCAGTTATCTCAACATTTGGTGGTTAGTATAAGCAGTGGAACAGTTTGTCTTTGTGCCTGTTTATTTTTCAAAAAAGAGGCCAGTTGTATATTGACATTTAATTATTTTCATGCTGTCAGCCCATCTCATCTGGGAACAACTGACTTACAGGGCAATGTAAGCATTTGCACATCATGTCAGACTGCCTCACTGGGGAGAAATATTAACTGTAATTTAATTTTCAAGCCACTTGTAATTGCTAGAAAAAGGGGAATAGAACATTAAATCATCAGTTGTTGACTTGACAATTGTTACCAATGCAAGATTACCGTGCAGAACAAAATTTAATGGATTCCATATCTAAAAAGTGGCATTGAATCTGTTTCATTGAGAAGAAACGAAAGTGCTGTGTTTGTAGAGCCCACTTTTCTATGGGGCCAACTTGTTTTATTCTACATGATAATTTATACAGGAAATTAATTATTTCATAGAATATACAAACCTGGACTATATTTGTACCTGTTTTATCTTACCTGTGGCAATAAAGATTACTTTGGCCACATTGACCCTTGGGGTCAGTCAAAAGCAGCTCCTTTTTGGTGAAACCCCCCAAGCACTGCAGGGAGCTTTTGTTCTGTGTACAGCCACTGCTTCCTTTGCTCCTCGGGGGCCAAAGGGTACATGGGAGTCTTGACTCCTCTGCTCTTTTCAGCTGATTCATCATGCTGAAGAAGTAATTAAAATTTTGAAGAAAAAGAGCATGGGAAGGAAGGTAACATGAATGGCAGAATCCAGCTATATATATACCAGAAACTTCCATTTTTTCCTCAGATGGATTTTAGACATTCCTATTCATAGAAGACACTGGGTAATTATACATAGGAGACTAGGAGAAGGTGAAAATTAATTCTGAATTTGCTTTGTCAGCTTGAGGACAGGGTCTGGATATGGGTATTTTTTATATGTGCATATGGATCTCAAAACAGGAACTGTGCAAATTTCTGTGATTGCAGTAAGTTGAAATCAGACCAGTAAAGGAGCCCTTGCTACGTTAGAATAGGATTTTATGACTTGAAGTTACTAAATTGTAAGCTTGAAAGACTATATGATTTAATGGATCTGATTCCAAAGTGAAGACTCATCCCTCTGTTACAACAATAATGAACAACTTTGAGGAATGTGTGAATTCCTCAGTCTTGTCTAAATAGTGTACCAAAGTCTGCTTAGGCTATAAATATCCATTCTTTTGGCCAGCAGCTGTACTACTTAATATATTGCTAACAATTATTTGTCACTGTAGGAGCCCAGTGCTGCTTAGCTGATAAAGAAAAGGAGATCATGCAAGCACTGCCCATTCTATTTAGGTAAAATCAACTTGTTTAGCATAACCCAGTGGTCAAGAGTGATGCAAAGTGCCCATATGGCTTTGACCTGAGGACTGCAGCAGTGGGAGGAGGGTAGAAGGCAGGGGCTGCTCCCACAGCCTGTTCTGCTGGCAGGCAGGTGGAGGAGGTGCCTTCCCTCTCAGGATGGACAAGTCACTGCAATTCCATCTTCAGCTGCACAGGCAGATGTGGAAGAGCACACCTGCCTACAGCCTCAAGGTGGAATTAATTTTAATTGACTTTTGACACCTTTGGTTAATTGGTTTAAGCTCTGTGTGTTGAAATGTGCACTGTAAGGGCCCATTTCTCTCCACCTGTAACACCGAGGCTCAGATGACTGGCAGCTGTGTCAATAGTTTCTTTGTAGATGCTTACATTTGGTGAGCTGAATTCCCCTGCTGGATGTTGCTGCATGAATCACAAAGTGTGAATTGAGCAGTCCTGATGCTGGGCATCCCAGGAGGAACAGAAATGCCCAGAGGAACTGAGTGCATTTTGTCTGTCTATTTAAAAAATGAGCCAGCAGATGCTTCAGACAGCCATAGCTGTTAAACTGTCCTTGTGTGTAACATCCTCAGGATAAAGAAGCAATTTCAGTAGTGTTTCCTTTCTGTTGATATTTTTAGGATCAGACTGGTATTCTAAAGTCTGTTCTATTTAGTAAGAGCTAAAAGACTCAGGTAAGGTGTGCTAATTAAGTATTTAACTTTTTTTTACAGATGCTATTTATTTTTATTTCTGCTTGTGCCTTACGTGCTTAATGATTAATAGCATTCACTTGGAGGAGGGAAGTGGAAAATAATGTCATTACAAGGAGAGTGAAATGCTGTTGGTTTGCTGTAAGGAGTATGTGATGTTTTGCAGTAACTCAAAGCAAAAAATCTTTCTTCATGGGTATAGTTGGTAAAATTTTATCCCCAGATGAATCAAGAATTTATAACTCATGATCTGCATAATGCTGATGCCTTTCTTCATCAGTACTAACTAATAAATGAAAGATCCATATTTTATTTTAAATGGCTCAAAAGCTTATACAAGCTGTGCTTTATTGCTCTTGCTTTTGTGCTGCCAACTTTTTGCTTGGGAATTTGAGCTAAATCCTGTTTTGTCTTCAAGTTTCTCTGGCTGGGGAGTTCAGAATTTCTATCCATCTTTCATTACTTGAAGTACAGTTCTTTCCTGTAATGGAGCCTGTGGCTCTTATATTTCAGTAGACTTTAGATCCTGCATAATCCTTTCACTTTCTCTGTTTCTCTTGTTAAGGCACTTGACAGCTAAGTAACACAAATCCCTTTACACATCAAAAAATTTGTGGTTTTTCCCTTTTAATTATGAGCAGTGATTGGTCTGACAATCATTTCAGACCCAGATAATGCAAAATAATGAAGCTGCATTGGGACAATTTCTCAGTGTGCATAAATTAATAGACCTTCTAAAGATTTTCTTCCTCTGACAGTTTAGTCTGAGGACTTAATCCCTTAGTTGTTAGAGCCTTCATTAGTTCTTGATACCTTTTTGGCTTAGAAGATTAATTTCACAGAATAACAGAGTGGTTGAGGTTGGAAAGGATGTCTGTATGTCCATCCCAGGTCCTCTAGTCCAACCCTATTTGACACATATGTAAACTTTTGTTTGCTGCTTCTAGCAGCTCAGTAATTTCCTGGGGGAATAAAAAAAGAAATAAGAAAAAAATGGGCAAGATTTATCCTGATGTCTCTCTGCTACCCTTTCAAAAACAGTCATAAGGGCTTTGTGACTATTTCCAGGAATTGCACTGATCTTACTGCCAGCTGAACATGGAGATTTTCACAACCAGCAGGATGAACAGAATTATACATCACATAGGTGCTCAGGAAGGAGCAACACACTGCCAGCAGCTATTAGGCCTGCAGTCAGGTGATATTTTTGTCATGGATCCTCACTAAGAGCAAATGTGATGAGCAGACATTTATATCAGTTCCAGCTCCATGGCTGTGGAGATGTGGAGGCTGAATTTGATAAAATGAGAATTTCCAATTTTATTTTTCTACTGCAAATCTTTTATGTAAATGAACCTTCTGTGCTTACTAGTATGCTAAATACATCCTTCTTGGAAAATTCACCAGAAGGCCTCTGTCTTTTTCACACCAGAAGCACCCACCCAGTAACACAGCATAAAATAACCAGTTCCTGCTGCAGCAAAGGTGAAACTGCCTCTAGTCTGTTACCATATCTGATATGTTGAGTTCTCTTTATAGAACAACCTTTGAAATCTATGCAGCTTCAGCCTTCCAATTCTCTGCTGTAAGTGCCAGTGCTTCCTGCTTGTGCTGCTGCCTCTACTGCCAGTGCCAATCCAGTGAGATGTGCAAGAAATACTTGAATTTTACTAAAATAATGAATTTCAAGTTGACTGAAATTGTCTATGTTTTTGCAAAGGCTTAATAAACATTAAATGCTGTTCTTTGGCTCTGTCTATCTTTAACTCATGTGTGTATAAACAAAGCCAGATCATACATAAAATTCTCATGGGATCTTCGTAGACCACATGCAGCAAAAACTCAATTTGATGTCACAGACCTTAACACAGCAACAGAGTGAAAACTAAGCAGGGATTATTCACTCCCTTTAGAGTTTAGTTATATACATTAAGTCATCTGCCATTTCAGAATAAATTCAGAACAGAACTCCTCTCTTCAAAGTCTTATGCTGAAGCCAGTGGACTTTTATTAAAAAGATGCAAAATTTTGATATAATTATTTCTTTAGATAATTAATATATTTGCAGAAGGAATGGAGGAATTCAGATAGGAAAAAGATATAAACAACTTTTTTAGTGAACAAAGGTTAGAAATGGGGTCCTTACTGAAGGACTTCACTCAGTCAAGTTTGTGTGGCATGCTCATGGGAAGGAAATGGTTCAGAAGATTTGAGGCTGAAGGGAGCAATATATTCCACAACTGGAAGAGAGACACCACCTCCATTCCCTGCTGTAACTTCTTGTATATTTAGAATGAGGAGGAAGCTTTATGGAAGGATTTCAAGTTGAAAAATTTGGTTTCATAGACTTCATGGCCAACATGAAGGCGGGGGGAAAAAGGATCACCATCTTTGAATCCCTGGGTAGTGCAAAGCAAAAAGTTCTTCCTGAATCAAACCAGTGATGCCATCTTCTAGGAATTTATCCAAACACTTCAGGTAACTGAGGATCTTCTGTGTCGCAAAGAAATTATTTATGTGTTCTTATGAAATTTTATTTCCTACCCACACCAGTCTAGCCTTAACATTCTAATAAAATGTTACTCCCTTTCTGACAAGATTTAAAGACTTGGTACAGCAGGCAAAGCTTCCTGTGTGCATGTGGTAAGCAGAGTTTTTGTTTATTCCTTGGATAAACTGGAATAGGTTTAGCTCTGTTTGCCCTTTGCTATATCATTCTTGAAGCTCATTTGCAAACCCTTTTTTGCTGTGCAACCTCTAATTTGAAAAGTAGACAGTAACGCTGTATGAATCCCAGTGACTTTCACATTTGCCTCAGATAATATTTTTTCTATCTCTGTCTATTCTCGTTTTTAAACAGCCAAGGACTGTCTGTCCTCTCTTAATGTCCAAGTTGCACTAAGGATTCTCATGCACTTGCTAGTCCACAATGTCTGAAATTACTGTAATCCATTTTAAACAAGAACAAAGAATGCAGATTATCTGTGTTGCATATACTTTTCAACATCACCCACCCTAATAAACGCTGCTTTCCTTTTTTGTGCAGTTTATTAATTTATTGTGGTAGTGCCTAAAAATCTTGCACCTTGTATCCAGATAGAAAAACAATCCAGTGCAAAGAATATAGCAGAGTGTATGTTCCCTGCTATGCAACACTAGTAGCAATGACACCTTTTTGTGCTGAAAGAAACCTTGGGCCTGGAAAAGCCTAATGAGGTGTGAAGTATGGTCAGAAAAGACATTGTCAAGGACAGCTCTGCTGTAGCAGCAGGTACATGAGAGAACTTCAGAAACTGAAGGGTGGGTGGTTTTGTTTGCTGTGTTCAGGGAAAAGCACTCGTGAAGTGGGGCTGTAAAACAACAGGGGAAAATGACAGCAGGGAGTGTGCACACACTTGGGGGTTGTGTAAGTGATGGGACAGGGGACACCTATATTAATGCTCCCCTCTGCCAGAAGACCTTAAAAAAGGGATATTGATAAGTCACCGTTTCCATTTTACACCCTCAAGACTGACAGAATCAAAGAGAGACCAAGAGGAAGCATGGATATGTAGCTCAGTAGATAGTTCAGTCACCAGAGATATTGGGACAATGGGAACTGGCTGGGAATGAGAACTGCTCCCCATTTCTGTCACTGTGCTTTATCCAGTCACAGCAGAACCAAAATGCATGAGCACCCAGATGGCTGTGATAAATGCAGGGTTTGGCCCATATGGACTCAAACCACACACACCAAGTTCTGCACCACGTGAGATCCTTTATTTGTGGAGGAAGTGTCGGCTTCATTCTGAATTGTGTGTCCTTCTACAGGGTGTAACTTGGTGGCAGAGTAATTTAAGTTGCAACTCTTCCCTGGAATTAGTACTTACTGTAACTAACCTGTGCACTTAGTGTGTGCATACATAAGAACAAACCCTCATTATTCTTTCTTTGATTTGCCAGGATAGCAGCTTTCCTCTCATTGCTCAATTGTTTGGGAAAGAAAGTGCAAGTTTCAATGATTCCTTTTCCCACCTCTAGTTGTTTGGTGTTTTCCTGTTCAATGCTGGCCTGGAGAAATCTACCTCTGAGAGACTGGTGCCCTGTGGTGTTCTGGTTTTGCCATTGCTTACACCTGTCTGGGAATTAAAATCCACCTTTACTTACCTACTAAGGGTGTTCAGCTGCTCCTATTTCATGCATCACATACTTTTACATCCAAAATGTAACAAGACTGTTAGCTGCAGCTGATTAGCCATGACATGTCAATGACACTGAAGGATTTTGTATTAGTTCTATATCTAGTTCAAAATGGTCATCATACAGTAAGGAATTATTATGTGTTCATAACTACACCTGATACATCATGGGAACTACCCATACAGTGTTTTGCTTACTGTTTTGGGGCAGAAATTGGCAAAAAATCCAATGGAACACAGGTACAAATATTGAGAGAAGTTCAAATCATAAAGAACGCCTTTCAGAAGTCAGGGCAGAGACTTTATAGCTTCCAGTTCCAGTGAGGGGAGTAGTGAAATGGCCCACAGAAGTGAACTTGCCTGTTGGGATGCAGGGGTAATGGAGCATGGACGCTGCATAGGGATGTGCATTAGCAAGGCACTGGCACAGTCTCTTTGGGTGCCTCACAGCTTGCAGGCAGTTCTGAGTTCTTTCTGCAAGATACCAACTTGTGTAGGTAAAATGGAAGCTTACAGAAAGTCGCCTTTACATTTTGGACTATGTGAAATGAGGAAAGGCTCAGGACCTGAGAGAGCTGTGCCTGGAGCTGTGTGCTGCTGTGTCTGCAAAATTTACACAGGATGTTTATTACTTCAAAACTGACATGCCCACATACACACTGAAATATTACTTGTTGCCTGCTGTGTTTGCAAGTCTAAAATAGCCCAGACCAATTTATCTCAACACCTAAATTTACTGAACTCAAACATCTGTTTTTCCTTTGTAGCTATGGACACCCATCACTGATGCAAAAGCCACCTGCAGAGTGACTCACCTGCACAACAGTCAGTCCAGCCATACCACTGGACTTGGCTCCAAATGCCAAAAATAAGACTCTTACATAGGAAACTTCACTACCCATGGTATTAGTAATGTATCTGACAGGTGCTATAGCAGATTTTCTGTGAAATTTGTACCTTAAAAAGACAGTGAACGTAGAAAGAATTCACTAAGACAAAAGTAAAATGGAAAAGGAAAGGGTTTAGCAAAGTATGTTTCTGAAATCAGAAAATGTTTTGGTCAGAACTGCAGCTTTTGAAGTGCACAGATTGTTTCCATTCTTTCTACCAGACATTTATGCCCTGACTCTGCTGCTGCATCTCCCAAATTTGTTCTGTGTATTCTGACCTTCCATACAAAAAAATAGCTGAGATAAATCTAAGTAAGTCATGTATGCCATGGGGCATCTGTGATGTCTGAGAGAGGCCAGAGAGCAAGAGATAGGAGAGGGGATTTGCCAGCTGTTCCTGCCCAGCTATAGCTCCTGGTGGCAGGATTTAGTGAGAAATGGGAACTGAAGCTGTCAGGGAAAATGACTGCAAGAGCAAAGTGCAACTCTGTTTCTCTACCAGGCATTATGCTATGAGCAGTGAGGAGAGACCTGAATTTTTGTATTTTCTGCATTAACAGTGCTTTCAGCAGGAGAAAACCAGCCTTCATGAGTAAAGGAATGCATTTATAATTTATATTGCTAGGTCCACTGAAGGACATCATCAGTAGGAGAGGAATTTAATTTCACTGGCAAATGCAGCAGCAGCAGCAATGCTCCAGAATCACAGTAACAAAAATGCTGGTATTACATTAGCAAATAATTGATACATACTTGGACTCTACTCTTGCAAAAACTTTTGTGCAAATTACCTCAACAGGGTGGTTTCCACACCTGTTCTTATGTGCAGCACTCTGTAGAAATGGAACCTTACTGGATTTTGTAATTTTTCAAAATGTGCAGGTGAAAACTTCCTAATTACAATAAATCACTTTATATATTCTTTGCTTTATGTAAGTAAATTCTTTGCACCCAAGTTTCTGGCTAGTGGGTGTTTTTCAGCCATACTAACAAAAGCAGAGCTTTAAATATTCAACTATTTCTAGGATAACTCCCCCATCTCCTAAACAATGCAGTTGGGTTGTAATTACCTAAAAAACTTGAAAGGATGGTTTGAAATTAAATAGTCCTCAGATCCACTGAAAACTGGCCCTTCTCCCCTATCAGCCTGTTTCCCTTAGTCCCACTCTCATCCAGATCCCAGATGGACTCTTATTCCTCCCACACTTGTTTTCCTCATTTCTACCAGTGAGTCAGTCCAGCCCACCCCAGCAGGCAGCTGCACTGACACCCAAAATCAGCTGTGCAGAGTCCTGCCACCAGCTTTCCTGCCTGACTCACAGCTCTGTTTGGGCTCTGTCTCTAAAGGCCAAAGCCAGCAAGGATGAGGCACTGCACAGCCGACAAGAGCTGTTCCAGCACGTCTGGTGCTCAATTCATGGCACATCTCTGGGGAAGCACAGCTGACAGGGAAAAATCAGAGTGACCTCAAGATGTCCTAAAACTGTCCAGCTCATCTTGTTGGCTCATTCCAATTCTCAGCAAGACAAGTAGACAAGTTTTCAGTTACAATTTAAAAAGCTATGTGGAGGTTTGCTCGCCTCTGGCGTGTGAAGCACTCCTCAAAGCAAATTGATCACACAACACCATCAATGTGTGCCAGTCCACTTAGTAATCTGAATCCAGAGGTGGTGTTTTTGAAGTGTTGATGATTAAGGACAAGACTTTGCCAGCAAAAGTAGGTGACAAACAAATGAGCTTTCCCAGTATTCACCCAGAGTAACCCATGATTCTTTATAAATGAGGCAAAAAGTGCTAAACCCGTGATTTGCTGTGAGGCACTGGACAACCTGCCTAACTCTTGCATCATTGTCTTTGTGTCAGAAATGATACCACTCACAGTAAAGTGCAATGTGACCTCACTAGGAAAAGTAGTCTCCAATTGTAAAATGCTGTTCAGGGATTTCATCCACAGAACCTCCCCTACAATAAAAGAAAAAACTTAGTAATAACAATAATAATCACCACACTTGTGCTTCCTGCAAAGTCATTTCCTTTCTTCCCAGCAGGCTGCATAAGCAGCAAAGCTGCATGCTGATGAAAAATGAGAGACACAAAATTGCATCACTTGTTTGAATGTTGTCCTCTGGCTTCTGGCAACGTGATTCTGGAATGAGTGTCATTCCAGTCAGTGCAGGACATTTAAGAAAGCCAGAGGCTGCATGCACAGGAGTCCGAGATGTGTTAGTCTGCAAAAGCCACGAGTGTCTGTGGATGTCACCATTATTCCCCAGCTGCTCAGGTCAGGAACGTGCTCAGCGCTGCACCGGCCACAAGATGGACAGTCCTGCCGTGCCCTGGCAGCGAGCGGCTCTGCCAACTCTCCCCTGCTCGAGCAGGGTGGCCAGGCAAGGGGAGCTCAGCAGGGCTGGGCAGGGC
>VXBB01012973.1:55750-74321 GCA_013399915.1 Illadopsis cleaveri
CCCGGGTCCTGGTGGCAGGGCGAGGCCACCTCGGGCTGCTCGGGGAGGAGGGTTTGTGTGACCATTTTGCCTTCTGAGGCCGGTGCTTTGCGAGGGGGCTGTGCCGGGCACAGGGCAGCTCCAGCCGCTCCGGGCGCTCCAGCCTTTCCTGCGGCACGGGCTCCGCAAAGCCGAGCCGTGAGCCAAGGAAGGATCGCTGGGGCGTTTGCTCTCCCCCGTTGTTTAGTAGGTGGGATATAATATAGAGATTTTCATAAATACTGGTAGTCTTTAACGTGTTTCACATGTGGGAAGCACAGATGATGACCGCTTCATTCCCTCGTTATCTCAGGCAGAGGGTGCAGCAGTACAGCGCTTCATTCACACCTTCAGTCGTTGCACTGTATTGGTGAGCTCAACAAATGTTCTGTGCTGGGAGAGCTTCCTTGAAATCATAATTTTCTAGGAAGCAGCAATTGACATAACCTGTCCAAAGTGCCGATGGAAAGAGTAGTTAAAAAGATACATCGCTGCCAATTCATGTTTTCCGTGGGACCTTGGCATCTCTAAGATACCAGCTATTATTCTTGTGCTGGCAGAACTGTCTCCTTTGCGACCTAATAAGCCTGCAAACCCCTTAATTTTTCAGGTAACCACTGAGGCAAGAGATCTTGAAGAGCTAGTCACTAAAACTGTACTAGACAGTATCAAGAAAAATATTTTCTAAGTTTCATCAAGTGTTTGATTTGGCCACAGAAATAGAAGCTTTGTGTGCTATCTGTTGTGGCACCTTCAACTTGGCTGGTACTGGGGTTGCTGATATCCTTGGTTCCCCACCCATATTTTGATGTGCATTGTGAAGTCTCACCTGGATGCTTTTAAACATGGGATGGCTTTGCAGCACCTTGGTAGCAGATTTGAGCCAGTGCATCTGCTATGTTTACTTTTCAGAGAGTGCTGTGTTCTGGAATGATACTTCACCTCTAGCTTCAGTTTCTCGTGGCTGTGTTATTGTCTACCATATGCTGATGACAGGCTGGCATTCTCCGACTGATGCTTCAGTTGCAGGATTGGTTTTGTTGCAGTGCCTGGCACAGATTCAGGAGTGAGAAACTCCACACTTTCTAAAATGGAATCGAAGACTGAAATCGCTGTTGACTGAGTTGGTTGAGTCAGACACATGCAACAGTTTTGCAGGTTCTCTGGCATGATACAGACATGCTTTTCTTGTTCTCATAACTGTGTCTGGTTTTGTTCCAGCGCTCAGGAGCTGTGTGCAGTGCAGCACTTGTAATAACAATAACAATAATAAAACCTGGTATCCTGAGGTGCCAGGAAAGGTTATGTCTTGCAAGCTTTGGACAAAAGGTGCTTTGTTGGGCAAAGAGCAGTGTGCAGGCTGAGAGGGAGATCTGGTCTGCTCAAAAATATGTGCTCAGCATTGAACTGCCCCCCAAATCACAGCTTGATACCCAGCACCAGAGTGGGCTGTTGGCAGGACTAGGACCCAATGTCCAGGTGTGTACCCTGCCTCTGCTCTGAGCTCCCCTTCTACACACTTCTTTCTGTTTAATGAGAATATTTATCTGTGTATAACAATTTAGATAGGAATAGGAATTAATCTAGAGGTCAATGATATGCTCTTCGAAAAGCCAAAGATTATTATATTATATATTTGAATAATTGATTTTTTGTTTTGCTCTTAGGCTTCAGTTTTCTTTAAATACTGTGGAAAATGCTATTTATAGTAGCTGGTTTAAGTGATTCCTGCCTATCTTTCCTATTTAAATACCAACACTGACATCTGGTCACACTTTTGCATTGATTTAAAATAAATAGATCTTACTATTTACTGTAATGCTTCCTTACAGTCATCCTAAATTGCATGGCATGATGACAGCGGTCGCCAGACTGTCTGTGAAGGAGCTGAAAAACTCTCATCCGCTTTTTTACTGATGTTAATAATTAGCCTTTGGTATTTGCATATTGTTTGAAATATGAAATGCTCAGTAAGAGTATTAATAAAATTTTACTCTGAGGATTTGTTGTATTAAATCAGGATGTCTTTGGAGGCAGAACTTGTGTATCTGTACAGCACTGCACAACAGAGTGCTGCTCCCTGCCAGTGCCTGGTGATGTGAGGGCAGTCTTATCACAAGAGAATGTACATCCTGATTATGCCCTTTGAACGTCATGGAAGTCAGGTCGTTTCTCTTCAATTTGTCAGATGGAAAGGGAGCTCTGTGCTAACTTCTCTATCCATGGTACTGAAAGCATTGCTGGGTGTTGGTTATAAACGAGGCTGAGTTACTTCCCAGCAATGGAATGCACATCATGCATATTTCTGCCCTACAATGGCCTCTTTCAGCCAAGTTATCAGTGGAGTTAAGCTGGTTCAGAGTAGCTGAGGATTTGATGCCCTGACTGTGTCAGGATCTCCCGTGGCTGTGTGAGTGAAATATGAAGCAGATTGTTTAAAGATGTCTCTTTAACAAATCCCTGAAGCCTTTCTCTTCGCACACAGGAGGGAATTTCCAAGGACTAGAGAACATTAAAAATGGTGGTTTACTATGTAGAGGGCAACTCATCTGTTTTCTAGTGCATGCATGTAAAGGACAAGCTTATGAAATGTCAGGCTTGTATAATAATAACGTGGTTACAACCTTCCCAGTCAATGATTTTTACAACACAGTCTTGGGCAGCCTGCTCTGAAGCAGAGCACTCGAGCACTTTGGTCAGTCCTTTTTACTGAGTGCACAGCTTCATTTAGAATCATCTGTCTTGCCGTTGGCAGAGGCTCATATTGCCCTGATTAAATAACTGCACGCACACCAGGCAAAGAGCCACGGAGAAACAAAGCAGTTTTTCTCTGTCCTTTTGGACACTGCACTCCTCAGATACATTTCTGCTGAGCTTTTCTGTCCTCTTGCACTTTGTCTGAGAGCTGGAGCTAAATGCAGAATTCACCGTGAATCCTCCAGCTTGAGTCAGCATAAGGAGGCAGAAATACCAGAAAACTGCAAAGGTTATGTTTTGATGCAACTTAGTGCACCATGAAACTTGTTTATTGCTTTCATTTGAAAGGTAACTCGGCATTGGAGGTGAGCTGCCACACTCCTCTAGTGCAAAGATCCACCTTTTTGTCTGTTCTGGAATATGAAGTGGAGACTAGGGGAAAGGAGCCCTGTCACAGCTCAGTACTGAAGCAGCTGGAGATTCCCATCATGACATTCAGTGGTAGCATGAAGCCTTCACAGGTGGCTTTGCTTGCTCTCCCTTCTTGCTGTGACTGTTGTAGCACAGTTTCTGTCCAGGCAAGGAACCGTGAGAGCACCCCAGAGCAGCACCAGTGATCAGAGATCACTCTGATTTGTTCCAACAGCAGAAAGACAGAGCAGGTTCCAGCTTCACTCAGATCCTGGGCTGACACACGTGAAAACTTTTTTCACCATATTCACTTTGTCTTCAAAATCTTTCAAAGCTTGTTAGCCAAAAAGCCTCCTGTTTGTACTTACATGCTGTGCTGCTGAGCACTGAAAACATGGGCTATTTAATATTTTGTTTCTGTCATCTGACAGTTAAATATTCAAACAAATACCTTTGAGCCTCCTTTCATAATACCCCACCATATTGCACAGACATCCACAAACCCATGTTGGTGCTTTGCATAAAAACTTCCTGTTACTTCAACACCTCCCCAGTCAGTCAGGGGTGCAGTATGACCCTGCCTATCATACTCCCATAACACTGTTCCCCAGGCTCATCATGTTTTCACTCTGATTTAAAAAGGAAGAAAAATAAAGTTTCAGCAGCACAGAAAGAATTTATATGACCCAACCACCACTGCTGTTTCTTCACAGTCATGCCCTTGTGTTACTGTAAGTTCCCCATAATTGTTAATTTTATCTATTACAGGCAATAAAAGACACAAAAGAAATTAGGCTTATTCAGGTCATCTATTAAATAGGAGGGAAAGAGGCTAACTGAAGGCTATACACAGTTATGCTTCTTTTTATAGAAACAGCAAGAATGTTGGCTTTGTGAAGGTCTGAACGTGGGCTTCAAACAGAGAATGTAATTAATATTCTTTCCACGTCTCCATTAAAAAAAAAACAACCCAAACGCACAACGATGTAAAATTTTTGAAAAGAATGACCAAAAAATTGAAAGTGACAATAAAACATTAACAGTGAACCCTAGACCTTTTTAAAAAATATCATACAAAACATTGTCATCAACAAAGACAACTGATTCGAAGGATGCTGTCAGTTCTAGATTATTACCTTGTTCATTATTTTTAATGTTAGCATATTTGTATTGTACTTCAGGAGGAAAACCAGCCATGTCTGATCTGTGGAGCCAAGACAGAACTCCCACACTGAAAATCAGAAAGGGTTTTTTAGAAAGGGCTGAGGCTGTTTCTTATAGAACAGTTGTAAAACTCACCTGTTTTGATGGCAGTCAGATGGCTCTAAAATTCTCCTACACAGCTTAGTGTTTTTCTAAGTCAATGGTGATTTTGGCTAGCAGTGTGTACCTAAAATGTTCTGTTTAATAACCTCCACCAGGTCATTGCTGCATCCCCTGTAGCTCATGGAGGGAGACTGTAACTTGGGTTTCCATTTGCTTCCCAAAGAATGACTGACAGAGTGAGACTAATCCAGTTTATACTATTATACACATTGTCTCATTTTTCTAATTCCCCCTCCCACAGCTGGTTGCTCCAGGCAGCTACTGAGACAGAGAAAAAAGGAAAAGGGAGAACTGGATATATTTTAGTGCCTCAGAGCGCATTTCTACTAAAATATTGGTCAACAGTGGGGTGAACTGTGACTCTTAAAGCAGCTTTTTCCAGGTGGTTCTTTATGTGGATGTCTCAGGGCCACAGAACAGAAATATATCAGTTAATGGGCCACCCTTGCTCCCATAGTCTCCCTACCATATTTCATGAGTTTTGCCCTTCCTTCACTTTTTTTTCTGGCTAGGTGTGTCCAGGGTTTCACAACAAAAAAGTGCAGCTTATTTACTGCCTAACTTATCCCAAGGTTCTGGACGACCAAATCCATCCTGGTCTAATCAAAGCCAAAGGGGCTGAGAGGAACAAGAAGAGGCTGAGGGAGCTGGGGCTGTTCAGCCTCCAGAGGAGATGGCTGAGAGGGGACACCATCCATGTCTGTCAGTGTGAGCAGGGAGGGCTCAGAGCAGGGACCGGGCTCTGCTCCCTGGGGCCCAGCAATGGCACGGGAGGAACGGGCAGGAACTGATGCCCAGGATGTTCCACCTGAACAGCAGGAAGAACTTCCCTGTGAGCACTGGGACACATTGTCCAGAGAGGCTGTGGAGTCTCCCTCGCTGGAGATAGTCCAGAATAGCTTGGACACAATCCTGTGCTGTGTGCTCTGGAATGACCCTGCCTGAGCAGGGAAGTGGGACCAGATGAGCCACTGTGGTCCCTACCAACCTGACCCATTCTGTGGTTCTGTGTAGTTCTGGATAGGGGCTATTTTACAAAAACATGTTGGCTATTATGGATCAAGATCTTACTGCTGCATATCTACTCTCATGTCTCAGCAAAGACATTTCTCTCACCTGAGACGCTCGTAAATCTGAGGGTTAATGACTTCCAAAACTCTGCCCAACTGTGTGTGCCAAGCAGGAAATGAGCACTTAACATGTAATGCAGTGTTTATAGGCAAACCAGTGTCAACAGTAATTGCTGAAAAAGTTATAGATGAACCTAAAGTGTCTTATTCGCGACTATTGCTCATGAATTTTTTCATTTCCTTTAAACATATTTTACAGAAGAAATGCATTAGATTTGGAAAGTAGGACACTTTGAACTGCACAAATCGTCCTTGCTGTTGGTCGCCTGTGGGATTATGAACTCAGTCTGTGTAATTTTTTCTACTGTGTTTGATAACTGATGTCTTGTTGCGTGGCATGTTTTTTCAACAGAGAAACCACTTGTGAGAATGTATGTATGTCTGCCTCAAGGGTGCGTTATAAAACAGGAATAAAAACTTACATTTGGGATTGGGCATGCACTGCAAAGTATTCTGTGTCATGTGTGAGGTTTCTAGAGTTTTCTTGTAGTTACTGAGCGCAAGAAAGTTTGGAACTCAGCACTCTTTAATCCTTATTCCCAGAGGGCATTTCTTCTGTAGCCAAATATGTTCCATTTTCATAGAAATCTTACTTAGTAAAATAGACCCGGAGACAATAAATAATGCTAATTTATTTCCCTGAAACATGTTCTGCTGTCTGCCTACTTAAAAGGCACAGTATAAATGGACTCAAAACTGAGAGATGAAAAATGTATGCTTGGAGGGCAAACTATGAGAAATCAGGAGCACCCTTGGATAAATTATGTTAGTTGCCCTTCAGGATCAGCAATAAAACATGAATTATCAACATTTTGTCAGCTCATAAAGGGCAAAATATCTGAGAAAATAATTTTAAGAGAGTTTATCACTGAATGAGGATGAATGATTTCCAGTGACACAAGCTGCTCATTGCAAAAGCCTCATGATTGCAAACACTACCAAAATTCAAGAGGTAATTTGTTATTGCAAGAATATCAGCAGTGTTTAAGGATCTTTTTATTGCCCTGAATCCTTCCACCACCCAAACCTTCACTGATTAGGGTTTTTAGTATTTTTTTTACAAACACATTTGGGTTTTTTCATATAGTGGTAAAATTAGAACAAAAGAGCTTACTATAAAGTGACTTAATAGTTTTGTTCATCCACTGTAGAAAACAACTCCAAAATCAGGAAAAGAATCAACAGTCAGTTCTAACACTTTCAGTTCAGGAGGCCAAAGTGAGTTTTAATTTTTGGTGTTGAAGCCAAAAGGGCAAGACAGTGACCTGACCTCCCTGGGAAGGGATGGAGAAAGCTGATTGACATTTTCTTGGCTGCAAACACAAAACACAGTCCTGACTTCATTGACATGAATGGAAATTTCCTCACTGATTTTGGTAAAAGCAAAACTGCACCAGGCTCTGTGCCTTCATCTCCTGGAGCCCTGTTCACCTTGATTCTCTTCAGAAAGCTCTGGGGAGGGAATCCGGGGGTTGTGTCACTCCCATGTTGGACTCTCCTGGGAATCTGTGTCAGGCTGCCCCGGGGGTTTGGTCTCTGCCCTCCCTTGCCCTGTGGCAGGCAGGGATGAGCATTTGCTCCCTGGAGAACCGTTTGCACTGGCAGGGTAATGGCACTTCAATGTCCCTGTCTCTGAGCAGTGAATCATGAGGAAATACACTGGAGCCCCTACGGCGAGTGCTGCTCCTCAAATTATCCTTTTTCACACCAGAGAAAGTCACAGAAATTCAGTTATGCATTTGTGTCCCCACCTTCCTTATCCAATCTGTAGTTTCTCTCCTCTCATCCTCTACCATGGATTCCCATACAGCATCCTCTGGGCACCGTGCCTGGGAGGGGATTGAAGTTGCTGCAGTTTGGCAGGTTCTGAGGCACACATTTTCCTTCAGGCTGATAGCTGTGTGTGGCATAGACAGTGTGTGGGATGTGATAGGGAAGGGCAAGCCATGGTGTTTTGAAAGCCAGTAAAATCAAGATCCATTTGTCTCTGCCTTGGCAAAGGGTGAAACATCCTGAGATTATGAAATTTCTTTCTTTCTCGTATGCAAAGAGAAGGTGACAGCCAGCTATCGATTTGTCTCAGATATAGATAAGACTCTGCTTGAATTGCCTTCATTTCTTCACCTCTGAGACCTCAGTCAGCTCAAACTCATAGCTGCAGTGCAGGAAGTTGTGAGGAAGAAAATATTAGTGTGTTTAAAGAAAAACGAGTCAAAAGTCACGATGCAAAAGTCAGTATGCAATTTCCTTGGTGAAAACAGAGCTTGCTAGAGAATGACTCCACATCCGCAGATGAAAGGCAAGTACAAAACATCTTTTTGCCAGCTGTCACCATTTGTGTGAGTTGAAGAGCCCTGTGCTGTTTCACCTCAGAATTCACTGAGAAAGAACCAGATGGTTTTGGCTCTTTTGGCACTGGCTGTTTGATCTTTAAGAAAGGACACAGCTTTTGCCTGTGGCTCCCTGCAGATATCGTGTGCCTCATACACCAGAGAACAAGATCCCAGTATGATTCTCTGCTGCCTGACCTCCCACTCTGCTGTCAGTCTGTACACATTGTATGCCCATGGCCTTAAGAATAGCAACATTCATCCTCCTGGGAAATTACTTGTCCCATCAAATGAGAAACATCTTTTTTTCCTTGGCTTCTGAGGAGCATTTTCTCAGTATTTACTTGCTGGGGTGCAAATCTGTTATGTGAACCAGTTTCTTTAATGTCTGAAGCAGTTTTCTATACCAGAATTCGTTTTGGATTTAAATCCAGCTTTACTGAATTGGACTCCTATATCTATCATAATTACCCAGTGGTGTTAAGGTTACCTAAAATTTCCTACCAGCTGCTGGTAAGATGTTTAGATTACTGTTAGAGAACTGTGTTAATTAGAGAATCACATCACAGAGTGGGAAGAGACAGAGAAACAAACTCTCTGGTATGCAGTCAGATGATTTCTTAGGAGAGTGTCCCAAAGATGTGAAATCTTGAAATGTCAGTGACCATTTTACTATTATTTCACTTGCACATATGCTGCTCTTTATCATGTGATGCTCATATATTTATTCCTAAAGAGGTTTTACAAGACTCTTCGAGGGTGAATGTTTTGTTGACTTTGTGTTTTGGAATTAAAAAAAAAGTTAATGAAGATAGAAAAAGTCTTTAAAAAATACCAAACTAAATAAGTTTTAAATCCCTGAACATCAGCTGTAGCTGGCAATGTTAGAGCATTTGAAACATAAATGCTGAAGCTTTTTGTTAGTATTACAGGATCAGAATCTGACTCTGGTGAGGAATAAAATGGAAATCCACAGGCTGTTTCCTTTGACCACTGAGCAAAATGACAGAAGTAAATGAACAAGTAATGTGTGTTTCTTAATACTGCTTTTTAAATCTCCATGACATAAAATGAAGTGATGTAGCATGAATTGCTTTTCTTGGAGTGTGGCTGCAGATGGGAATGTGCAATGATTTCAGTGGGAGCTCCACACGAGGGAAGGTATCCACCACAGCAAGGAACTGTTCCAGTTTCTATTTCCAGCCTCCTGGTAGTGCTCAGCCTCCTGCAGGGCTGGGCACAGAAACCCCTTCCAGAGCCTTCCTGACTCCTGGCAGCTTTCCTGAGCCAGACCAAAATAGCTCCTTACAGATAAAGCTCTAACCCAGTGCCACTGAACAAAACTGACAATGAGGGCTTCTGGGTCGACCTTCAAAGGCAATTTTCCCTCAATTTTTGTGTCCTGCTTTGGATCCATTTTTTCATAGAAAGAGCTGCCAGATCACATCCACTGTGCAAACTTCCCCAGCAGGCTGCACACAGCTGTATGTTCTCCTCGTTCTCTGAAGGACAAACTGCTGTTTAAAGTGCACAAGGTTGTATTTTCAATTCACAGCATCATGGGAAAAGGTGAAAGGAGTGTGGAAATCCAATAGCAACTGCATTGTCAGTATGATGCTTTATTTAAATGTCAAGCAAGTTTTTGTCTCACACACATTTATTTTGGAAAAAAATAAATATTTTGAGCACTTGGTCAGTTCCTCTGCCCTACACACTGGCACACTTTCACTGCAGGCACTCGCATGTATGAAAGCATTCATGAGCAGATACCAAGAGCTGGGTACTTTGGGACTTGCAAATCCTGACTCTTTTTGCATTCTCTTTAAATAATTTGAGAGCTACTAGGAAAGCTAGTGCCTGTTCTCACAAATAAGACCTCACAGCTTTCCTGTTCCGGGGTTTGTACATGCAGAGCTGCAGGGATCTGAGGGCTGGACAGACCTCACCCAATTCATGAAAAGCACTCTCAGCTTGTGTGGCTCAAGTCGTGTCTGTTCAGCAGAGATATCCTGCAAGGGAGCTGAAATTTCAGGATAATTCCCTATCAGAAACAAAGAGCATGTACAAGAGCTCTTCCAACATCAGTCTTAGCCAGGCAAAGCATTTTTTCAAGCATCTTCCTGCTTTTTCTTTGTTGCATTCATTTCTTAGTAGCTGATGTAATTTTTTTCTCAGTAGTTGCAGGGAAAATTTTATGGAGTTTGCCTTTTATGTAGAATAGTCTGGATATAAAATATCTTTGTAAAAATATTCTTGTAGTGGAGAAAATCATAGCACTTAATTTTATTGTTTTGAAATTATGTGGTTAGGCACAACAGAGTAAATCTGATGTAACTGTTTTCATGCTGGGAAGGTGTTGCATCACTGTTGCAAGAAAGAAAAAACTGTCTCCTGTGAGTCCTCCACATATGTAGGTATTTACAGCAAAGGAAATATTGTCCTTGTAGCATGTTTGCATGCACTCTGCATGAGGGAGAAGAGACATTTCTTAGAAGTCAATAATCTGTGTGTTTATAAGGAGGTCATCCACTGCCCTTTGCAGTGGAGTAAAATACACAAGGAGCAGGAAACAGGATCCCATCTCATGGAATATCCTTTTAATCATTTTCCCAGGTTTCCTCTTTCTGGAGTGGTAGAAAGACAAAATATCCAAGCTAGAAACCATTTTCTGTCTGCTGGGACAAATGATCAGGATTCTCATCAGTTTCTAGGTCCTGTGGAATGTCGTCCCCTAATAACAGTGGGGAGTTTTTTGTGTGCTAGCCAAGAAGACTGGATAGCAATGATATTTTTGTGGGCTAACCCAGGGCATTATCAGATGCTGGTTAGGATAAGTGGGTGTTTGCTGGTGAGTCAAATAAAGAAACAAGCAGCATGGGAGATGGCTGTTTTGAGATGTGTGTCTTTCTCAATGAATCAGTATTGCAAACGAACTGAAAAATGTGCAAACAGATGCAAATAAAATAGCATGAACTGTTTATAGCAGTACTTGAGCATTGTTATATACCCCAGTCTGCACCAACAAAATTAGGTCAAAGATAATCAATTCAGATAAAGGTTTGTAAAAATGAGATTCATCACTAAAGGCTTACTTAATCCAGAGGGCCATTAACTTTGCATAATGAGTTCTGAGGAAATAATTAAATGGAGCTTATGTTTTCCTTTTTACAAATAATTTCCCATTAAACGTAAGAATTAGTACACAAAGCTTAAAACTGCAAACAAAAGGTAAATTCATTATTTAATCCTGTAGAATTTACTGTATGAACAGTGGTCTGAGACAGGTTATAGTGAGTGTGTTTTGTCTATTCATTCTATCTGATAACATTTCCTGAATAGAGCCAATATTATTTTCTTTGCTGGTTTCAAGTTTATATTATTTTCTTTGCTGGTTGCAAGTTTTCATATAGCAACAGGGGAGATAAACACCAAATGAAATAGGAAAATCTCACTGTAAAGCCAGAGAATCAAATAGGAAAAATTACCTGAGGGGGAAAGAGGAAGGAAAAAGGAAGCAATTTAGCTTAATTCATTTTAAAAAACCAACAGATTTCATGCTGGTGGCATCCCAATATTTCACTAAAAGACAAATTTGTTTCTAGCTCTTCTTAGGCTTATATTTAATTCATAAGTAGGGAAGTTCAATTTAAGAAACACAGGATTCTGATCTGTTGGATTTGTGATGGCTAATTCTTGGTGAAGTGTATGTTCAGCCTATGTCAAAAATCTTGATCTCACGCTTCGTAATGTGGAGGTGCATGGAGATGAAATTCTTGGCTCAGATGAAAAAAAATTCCTTTTTCTAATATCTGTTTCGTTAGAAAGGTGACTTCTTATAGAGAAGACCTCCAACTTTGCACCAAGGATTTGTATTTATGTTGATCTTTGCAAAACAGAGTTCATAGAGAAGGTGTGAGATCACATATTGCCTTGGTACTGAGAATTTCTCTGGGCAGCATTTTAAATGGAACACATCCCAGACTGGGTATGTAATTGAGAAAAACTTCTCTAAGTCTGTGATATGTGGTATATGAAACAGTACCATGAGAAATCAGCTGATTTGTTTCACATGCAGAGATTTATTTATTTGTTTATTTGTGTGTAGGGGCAGAGAGAAAAGTGAGAAAGCAGAAGAACAGAACATTAGGGGAAGTTTCTGGTTTTAGTCCTGCTGGGATAATGATGGCACCCTTCCATCTGGTTAGGTCAGTAGGAGAATCCCTGATGAAATACACAGTGGTACATCTCCTAGAAAGAGGTGGGGAAATGCCACTCTGTTATTTCAGTTACAGCAGGACAAATTAGGTTGCTTAGTTCCAGACTGACCTGTAATGTGGTCTGGGGGAAATTGCTTTCACACCTCACCTAAAGTCACCAGCCAAATGTGTGAAAAATCCTGTTGTCAGAGCATCTGGCAACAAGGAATTTGGTACTGGTACCCAAACTGGAGTTCATTTAAAATTGGAAATAACAGTAGGAAGTCTGGAAAATGTTCTTGCACAATTCAATTATAGTCCTTTGTGAAGTCTGTCATAATTCTCTGCAGACCTAATTATGTGGACAGCTTTTCTTTAAATCCCACTCAGACCCACTTAATCCTTCTTTATGCACAACAGAAATGGATGAGATACCACAGGCTATTTTGCAAATGGACTGCAGTTCTCTTGAAGAGGGTTTGTGTCTCAGTTCAGGCACTGAGAGCTGGGCTCTGAAATGGTGGCACCAATGGTGACAGTGCCCTTCCAGTGTGCTGGAATTGCTCTGAGAAATTTCTGTGTGTGAGCAAATCCTTTTTGCACTCTGTCAGGATTTCTGAGGCACCAGTAAAGACACACTGTGCTGCTCAATATTTATGACTCATGTGTGATAGGAGCTACACTGAGATGATCCTGAGCTGGATACTGAGCAGTCATTTGCAGGCCAGCTTGCATCTGAAGGCATGAGGAGCTGTTGTGACCTTATCACAGCCACCATAAGGGGGAAAAAAAAAAAGTTATATCTGCCAAATTTAGAATCTGGATATTTGAAAACGGCCTCAACTCAGAGATGCAGCTGATATTAAAACGGAGGATTTGGTTTCAGCTGAGTGGAGAATTGTGTGTGAATCCATGAATAATGTGTCTGGGGATTTTTAATTCAATAGGACTTGAGTTTGAAAGGGTTTTTATAAAGAGATATTAATTCCAACTCCCTTTGCTGTTTTCCTGGTTATGTTTTCCTCATTTTTATGCATTTGCCCTCTAACCAGCTGAAGAGATGTGTGTAACCTTGTTTTCACTGAGTAAAGGGAAATTGGCTGGGGCATGCAAATTGCCCAGACAGAGTCTTGGAATTGACTTCAAAGGAGCAAGGTTGAGCCCTGTAATTGGAGTGTCAAAGCCCTTAAGGGTTTTCAAGATCCAACCTGTAAGTGTCATTAGGTAATTTATTTCAGTGGACATCCTTCTGCATAGCCTGAGTTTATTTACATCAGTAGCACTGCCTGCAAATTTCTATCACACTAATATACACACTGTATTTACAACAATATTATGGTATAATCAAATCAGGTCTGGGGCTTTTATTCATTGTTTATGCAAAGATTTTAATAGGAAGCTGCTTTTATCTTATCTTTTCAAAGAAACTTTAGTTCAATATTAAGTTCTGACTTCTTGGTCATTTATTGCTGTGAGTACTGAAATACTGTTTCCTGAGCTGTAAATATGGTTTTGTATTAGCTCTTAAACTTCTACAAGACAGGGTACTACTGAGGAAAAGTCCTCCCAGAGCGTTGTGAGTCACAAATCAAGACATATAAAAATAGAGAAAACTGGTAGAACTCCCAGTTGTAGAAAACACCGCCGTGAAAATCATACTGATACTGCTGCAAACCAGCACCAAATCAAACACAGATTTGCAGCTAGACCTGATTCTAGTTACAGATAATGAAGTAGCAAATTGTGCCACTGTACTGAGTCAGTTCCTTGCACACACAAGCACCCTTAGGTCCAGGGGGAGGAACATTAAAGCAGAGATGGAGCACTCTGTTGAAGGGATAGTTTAATTTGACAGGATGGATCCTTATGGCTTCCTGCATGGAGAAAGAGTCTGCAATCTTTGTAGGGGCAGTGTCTGCAGAGGACACGGGACCTCAAACAGCTAAATCCTACTTTAACGAGTAAAGCCCCAGATAATGGTCAAATTAACCTTCTCTGCTTCCTGAGCCTGCCCTGCTGTGCCTGCAGGTACACAATCCCTGAGCTTGTTCACAGGACCTGTCTGCAGCACCACAAGCAGATGAGTAGCACAGAGCTGACAGCATCAGGAGTCAGGATAGTGCTGAAATCTTAAGTGCAAGGTAGAACAAATGGAACTTATAACCCAAATGTGGGATAGGAGTATAGATTTTGAGGTTCATTGAAATCTGAATATCACATTAAGACCTATGCATGACATTAAATTTCTACAAGAACTCCAGCCTGGTGGTGATTCACAGGATCCTTATTGTCAACTTATTATCCTTATTGAACAACTCCTGCCATATGAGCTGTTTTTTTCAGGATATCATTACAACCAAGATGAAGCTTTCTATGCACAGAGCAGTTTCTTGAAACTAGAGACATCTTTTTCCTGGGGGAAGTGTAAGATTAAAGGGTTGAATAATTACCCACTTAGGAAACTGAAACTGTCATAAACTGACAAAAAACAAAGCCAAGAATAATTACTGCTTATAAATTTTACAGGATAACAAACAAGACTTTAATTGATGCTTTTTTTTAAGAGGCAAGATTTTTATGGATCTTATCATTATGGATTCGTGCTGGTATATATATTTAAATAGGGAGCAAGGGCAGAAAATTGTCCTTAAATTAGGAAGTTGGAACCATCATTTAACTGTAAAACTTCTAGTTAGCACAGTACTGAAGACCATCCTTAATTAGCAATCACTTTTACCACTGACTGTCTATTTCTGCTTGGGGATATGTAGTTCAGTGAGAAAACTCAAAGTGGGATCTCTTTCAGGTTCAGTTTTTAAACCAGCTGTATTCAGTGCAATGCAACTTGTTCTACAGAGGCACAGCAAAAAAGATGGAAGGCAACTGAGAATCTTATTTGAGCAGTGGGCAACTGCAGGCACTTCCATCAGGTGTGACAGGAGTCACTGTGTGCAGTTCTTTGAGTGTAATAACACAGGAACCAAAAGCACTTTCAGAGTTAGAGGAAGGAGTTAACATTCAACACTGTGAATCTGGTGTTTGTATTTCAAGAGAAATCTCAGACCGAGTGTACAAAAGGCTGAAAGGGGAAAGAATAGACTGCTGCCAACAGGCTTTCTTGCAAAGGTAAATACTAAAATATAAAAGGTCAAAGCTTGGAGATAAGAACAAGAACATACAGGAAAAGCTACTAAAAGTATCTTCTTATAACCAGAGGCTCTTAGATATGGCACAGACAGGGCAGTGATTCTGGAAGTGCAGTGGGCAATTGCACACAGTGCTTTTTATATTCTCTGCTCACCTAATTTTAAAATGGGGTCATATGGTAGAGTGTGAGTGAAATACTTTTGAAGTAGAAACTTATGTTTGAAGATATCTAGGCTGTAAATCTGTGATAATCAAAAAAATAAGGAAGTATTCGTGACCTGGACAAAATAAATCCCAATGTTATAATTGTGCTATTACACCCAGACCACAGCTGAAGGATGGACAGAGCCATCACCAGTCACAGCAGATGTTTTAATAGTTCTTGGGGAGGAAATGATACAGCAAACAGAATGATCTGTGGTGTGTTTTGAATGAGCAGAGTTGGATGAATAGAGAAAAAAATGAATCATATGTATCTGTCTGCAGACATGAAATTCTGATCTCTTGCCTGAGGAGCTGCAGAATGGAGCAGGTGCAGGGGACTGCTCAAGTGCAGCAGTTTGTCCCAGAACATAAGTGATCTTTACACAGCACAGAGCTGAGGTGGTCAGTGCTTTGTGCTCCAGGTTTGTTGGAAGCAAAGATGCAATTCCCCACCAATCAGATAAATCCCCCACTTCTTTTTCTCCTCCAAATGACGGTTGAGAAGCAGGGATATTTAATGACCATGACACTCCCAGAGATCCTGGTGTTTAATCAGCTTTCAGGAGGCATCTCTGGATCCTGCCTGCCAAACAGGATCCCTAGAGCTGCCAGCTTTCACAGCTGCCTGTTGCAAAGCCAAGCTGTAAGGGGGCTCAGCCAGCTCAGAGGTTTATGCTGAGACATGGAGAATGTGAAAAAAACACCTTTGGGATTTCTGGGTGCCCTGCTGTCTGGCAAAAATATTTGAAGCTTTGATGCCTGGCTTAAGCCAGTATCTCAGGGCTCTAAGGTTACCCCCTGTGCATCTGGGAGCTGCATTGCAGTTGAAGCTTCTGATTATTTTTGGAATTTAACATTTCCAGAAGTGTAAGGCTGTTCTGGGTCCTCATGCACTGAAAGGAAACAAGGGTCTTTGCACAGAGGGGTTCTTTTTGCCTTTATAGTAAATGTACTGAATCCAATCTGTTATCCCCCAAATACTCTGAATGCCACTTCTCTGGCATTTTCCAGCAGACACAGTTTTAGCAGAAAGTTTTGGCTACCACTGCTCGCAGGGACAAAGCACATCTGGCCACCTGTGCAGGAGGTGTGGTCCTTGTGCCAGCCCAAGAGCCTCTATGTGCTAGAGATCCTGAAATTTAAATGTGTTGCTCCATTCATGGAGAAGTACCAATAAGGATTCAAAGTTATAACAGGCACAATAAGAAGAAAAGCAAATCAGCTTCCTGCTCGAAGCAAGATTCAGCTGTATTACCTCCAGCATTCAGTGCCATTGACAGCAGTGGAAGCAAAGTGATTCTGAGAACTTTTGCATATCTGACTGTGACTGGAGTAGCTCATCAGCTTTTTGATCCTCCAGTTATAGCCTCTGCACCCTCCTATTGCCTTTAGAGATTACTTTCCCACAGTGTTAAAACTCAGCAGGTATTTGTGCTGCAGCCTCAGGGCAGCCTATTAGCTGGTCATTGAGGCCTGATGCAACCAGCAGCACCATTTTGCTGGTTTTGGTGCCATCACCAGCCCTTCTTGGTGCAAGAGGTGAAACAGGAGAGCAAATTGACAAGTGGAGGGAAGAGATTGCCCTGAGGGAAAAGAGGAAATAACAGCATTTTTGAAAGAACCCCTGAAATGGACTGTGAGCTGTATTCTGCAGCAGGATGAGGACATTCCTGGGATGTTTCCCAAAGCCAGACCTCTGCCCGTGTCCAAACCAAGTGAGCCAGGCAGTGAAAGCAGCAGAGTGTGGGATGTGCTCACTGCCACAACCATCAGCTCACTGCCACACTGCTACTGCCCCTTTTTTCCCTTTCCCCCAGTCTACCCATTTTAAATTGCACAAGACTGCAGCCTCCCAGGCAATCCAGGAACTAAACACATGGCAGCTGTTTGTATTGTATTTATATGGTAATTCCATCAGAAAGCATTGAATAAATACCATGCCACACACATGCCAAATTCAGTAATGGTTAGGATCCACAGTAATAGAGTGCTGCAGCAGGCTAGATTAGAAATAAGCAATTAAATGTAGTTTTTCCTACACAGGTTAGTTATTGGCCGCTGCATCCTGCACCAGAAGGATTAAATCAAACAGAAAAAAATCAAATCAACTCTGAGGCAACAACAAAAGGTGCAGTAAAAGGCCTGCCTGCAAGTCTAGCCATTCATGCCTCCAGGTGACATGCTAGTGACAAACTGCAAGAGTAATCTGATTCTTTTTACATGAATATGTTTTTATCTGGAGTATTTTGAACTATAACAAATTAATTTTTCTGCGTTATGCAACTGTTTCAACTTCCACCAAGCATGCTGTCTCTTCATCCATTTCTGACCTATGCCTCCTGCTTACTTCTGCTTTGTCTCATCAACTAATAGTGGCCTTGAGAGTCTTGATTTTGATATGTGAAGTAGCATTAAGAGTTTACTTGCTGCACTCTGCTCTATTAGCACTTAATATACTTCAATGAAAAAGGATTAGCTGGAGAATTTTCACTGAATTCTTGAAAAAGCCCCAAAAGTGCTGACCCAGATTTGGAACAAAACTTATCAATTAACATTTTCTTAACAAGGATTATCTTATTATTGGACAATTAAAGGGAGTGGAAGTAGGCCTCAAATTGCTTAATTTAAGTCCAGAACAATGACTTCAAATAATTTTGAGCAGGAGCACCATAATTGAGTGGGCTGAGGAGCAGGTCTGCTGCTGAGTTATCCATGTCAGAGAAGTCATGCAGCTGGTCTGTGCCACCATCCTTTAAAGAGCTCTCAGCAGTCATGGACTGAACAAACTGAGTCTCATTTAGGATGGCTCACCCATGGCAAAGCTGAAAAAGAGAAGTGGCAGAGAGCTGGGCTATTATCCTGCCCCTGTGCTGGAGCTCACCTCTTGCTGAGCGACTGGGATGGCCCTGGGGGGCTGAGGGACTGGGTTTGCAACAGCAACAAGCCATAAAGGAGGAGAGGATGAAGTGTCCTGAGAAGGCCCTAGATCCAGTAGATCCTACACTTGCTGTGCATCCCCAGGCAGCTGCTCCCTGTGCTCTGTTGCCTGCAGGCCTCAGGTCACCTGTGAGTGTTCCTGCAGCTCATCCCAGGCTGTTCCTGCAGCTCATCC
>VXBB01012973.1:83033-126436 GCA_013399915.1 Illadopsis cleaveri
TTTCTTTCTTTCTTTTCCCTTTCCTGGTGAGATAACAGCCCCAGAAGCTGAGGGAGCTGCTTGGGCAGCATCCTCTTTGTCACACATTTAATGTGCTGCTGCTGTGGATGTGCTTGGCTTCAGAGGCAGCTTAGGATTGCTGGGGGCATGGAAATCTACTGTGCTGAAAGACACGGCTGTAAAAATGGATGATGCATGTGTGAGCTCTGTTCAGCTGGCAGGGAGAGGCAGCAAACCCTCAGACCTCTCTGTGATACAGAGCAGATCAAAACTGAACCTCAAAATCATTTGTAGTGCAAAATTCGTGCATTTTAAAATGCATTAGCATGTTGGGAGCCAGTAAATGTTATTAGTAAAGGTGAGATCATCTCCCCAACAGTTACTGCCTGTTCCTGTGGAAAGGCATGGAATTCTTGTAAAACAGCATCCCCTTCATCATGAAACACAGTCTGTGGGAAATCTGCCCGTGCCTGATACTGCTGCCTTTGCAGATGGAGAGCAAAGCTTGAAGCCAGCTTTATTGGATGACCTTGAACTAAAACTGTGGAAGTTCCACCTGTGGTAGCTGTCTTGGGATGGTTATTTCTGCCATGCAGGTGATACTGAATGGCAGTTTTTTAATGCATAGGGAATAGAAGATATTAAACATAAAGCCCTATTAGGTTGCTTTGGGCAATTACTGAAAACATTTTACTCATTAAACTTTTTTTTATCTGTAAAGATGCTATAAATACAATAGTGAGTTTGCTTAATGTCTGTGTGGTTATTACATCACTAAACTAATACTATGAAGAGGCCAAATTCACCTCCACACTGACTCAGAATTAAAATTGGTCATTATCTTTGTACACTCTCACTACACATTAGTAGATGACTCCCTCTTCTCCAGAGTGCTCACAACATTTACATAATCCAAATTCTCCATAGTTGTATTCAGGATTTTAGACCATTTGACACTATTATGTTTGCTTACTTGAAATCACAGACCTTTTATGTGGAAAAGTTTGCTGCAACTTGACTTTGCAGTCTCACAGTTTCATTAGCTGTCCAAAGTACATAATTTTTCCCTAGGGTTTTTTTTTTTTCCTTGCTTCAAATCAGGCTTACTTTTTCTTTACTTGCCTTTTTAACCTTTATCCTTCTCCCAGTTTGCAAAACCCCGTAAATCTCTGTTGTCCTGCTGTGATATTGATGTATCCACTGCTGGGAGTAGTTAGAGGTGAGATAGTTATGATCATTCTGGAGGGTATTGGGTGTAATGGTGGAATCTCAAACTCAGGGCAAATTCATGGAGAAAAATGTATGAAGTCCATATTCCTTCTAAGAACAGCAGCATCCACAGAGGTCAGATAGGAGTCTCATCTTTGTGTCATTTGCAGGATGCACAGTACATTGGTATTTTAAATACAGAAAGGTATTTCTGCTGATTGCCTGCCTTAATGCAACCACTGCAAAGGGAAGGAACACCAAAGAACTGCTGAAGTGGGAGGTTAATTCCCTTGGTGATGGCAACCTTAAATAAACCAACTTAGAAATCCCATGTTTTAATTTGAGTGCAGTAAATCTAGTAGACACAAAGAGGGACTATGAAACAAACAGTCTCATGACTGGCTGAACTCTGAAGGTGATGCTGCAAATACTACAGAAATGTGTACATGGAGTGTTCCATTCTCAGGTGAGAAAAGGCAGCAGTAATTGCTGTCTTTGTATGAACAAAGTTCATTGCAAATTTTAATTCCTTTTTGAACCAAATACTTTAACACTCTTACAAGTGTCTCACTAATGTGACACCAACTCTGATTTCTCAGTGGCTTCATGGCAACAGAGCCCCATGCTGAGCATCACCCTGGGGAAGGGTGAGGGGGAGGGAGAGTGGAAGGGGATAGAACAGGCTGTCAGTGCTGTGAATAGCAGGGGTAACTCTCTGGTTATATTATTGCTAAGCTGGTGTTCTGACTTTTGCTTTCTTGGGGACTTTTGATTCTTTTGCTGCTCCTTTTTTTCCTTTGTGCTGCATATTGGCTGTTTTCTGTCATCTAAGGTGAAGCAGAGGACTGTTGACTTAGTGTTCAGCATCTGGTGCTTTTCTCTGAGTTTGGCACCTTGCTGTTACTGCAGTGTAATAAGATAACAAATAAGACCATCAAAACGAGGTTTTTGTTCATTAATAGAGCTGTTGTTGTTGTCAGTGTTTTCTGATAAGATCCATCTTTTCATGGAAAGGAGCAATAAATCTTTTCTCCTTCACAGTTCTGGAATTGTAACAATACACTATCACTTACTGTGATTTCCTTCCTTTTTTTTTTTTTTGTTCCTGATTGTATTTTGCTCTAGGAACATAGGATGGACTGGGGAAGCTGTAGAGAAGGATGCCGTTGTGTGATGATACATATTATTTAATAAATATAAATGCCAGGTTGGCAGCTTCTAAGGCAGCAGTAGGAAAAACACCAAGCCCAGCTGTAAGAGGGACACCATGGCTTTTTAAATTTAATTAATTAATTAATTAATTAAATTAATTGTAAACTTGGTAGTTGAAATGTTTTTGTCTTAGAAAAAAAATTAATTGTCTCTGTTGGACAGCTAGAAAAATAGTTCTTTAATAAAGAATTTTCTTTAAACAGCATTTTGAACGTTGAATATGTGTTGTGGTTGTCACAAAATGCTGTTAATAGAAGGAGCAGCTTTGATCTCTGACATTGTCATTTTTAATGCAGAAATTTAGCACTGTATTTCCAGATATAACCTTTTGTCCCAAACTGTTTTTCCCTTCCCAGTTCTTGGCTGCCTGTGCTCTGGTTTGCAGGAGTGGAAGGTACAGTGGGTTGTCCCCTGAGAACACCCCAGCACATCAGGCACACGTGGCACTCACAGACCCTGGGCCCCTTTTGGACAGCTGAGCTTCCTCTGGGCAAGGATGTTCTGTAATAAAGTGTCCCTCTTGCCCTGTGGTATTTCTCTGGTCCTTCTCACTTGTCTTCTGCTGTAAATAGGAGAGTAACAAGTGAATTGAAATGCCCTGGAAGGGACTGGCAGTGTTTAATTTTATACCAGAAACCTTTATATTTTTTCAGCTGTGATATTCTGGTTTTAAAAATAAGAAAAGGTCAAACATGAAGGCAAATGAAGAAGGAAATGTATCATTGATTCTGCTGGAGACAATGCACAGCCAGACCTAGAGTTTCCTCCTTCCAGTGCCTAATATCCAAAAATAGAACTATCAGAGTAGTTTAAATGAACCAGACCCTTTGCTTTTGCATAGAATCTTCTTGTGTCTTGCTGCAAAGGGCTGATACTTGTGAATTTAAATCTGACTTCTCTGTTGTCTATAAGTTTTTAGGCAAGTTAACTTAGTCAATTTTCTGCCACATGGAGAAATATTCCCCTCCACAGTGGGGCAATTTCAGGAAAACTCCTCTTGTTACTATTGATTCATAGTAAAACTTTGCAACTGGCAGAGGAGATGGCCAAGCCCAAGAGAATTCAGCAATGTCTGTGAAAATGAAAAACAGACAGCCTCTCTAGACACTGTTCTGAATTTATGTGAAATATACCTTAAATATGACCCTTCTGGGACTGAGAATTTCAAATGCCATCTTCAGTTCTCTGAAACAATAGCTGAATTACATCACTGTGCAGGTTGTGGTTCAGTAGCTTCTATGCACTGCTCCTCCAGCAGAGAGCACTTTCAACAGGAAAAGTTAGACACTTTAATAGTGCAAGTTAATCACAGGACCTGTGATTTGTGAGCTGCCCTGCCAAGCAGGCTGGTCAGCAATCTGTTACCTTAATTGCCAGCTCTGTGTCCTCCAGCCCCAGCAGCACCAGGTGCTGAGCTAAATAACAATGTGATAAACACACACCATAATGACTCAAACAACACATTCTGTATTCATTAAATGTTGCCTGTGATCTCACGGATTTATAATTAGAAGATTTAAGTAACTAAGCCAAGCTGACAGGGACAAAAAGGAGTCAAATATAGAAGAGGAGCATCGGGTGGAGGTCGGTCTCTTCTCCCACATAACAAGCAACAAGGCAAGAGGAAATAGACTCCAATTGTATAGGGAAGGATTAGACTGGATAGAAGGAAAAATTCAGGCATTGGAACAGCTGCCCAGGGCAGTGGTGGAGTCACCATCCCTGGAAGTGTTCAAAAGCCATGTGCATGTGGCACTTGGGGACGTGGTGCCGTCGTGAACATGGCAGTGCTGAGGTAACTGGTGAACTCTGTAATCATAGAGGCATTCTCCAACCTTAACAGTTCTGTGATTCTATAAATTTATTGTGCTCTAGTAGTCCCAAGAACACTTTCACCATTGCAGATTCCCCACAGCTTGGCAAAGCCACAAGCACCTGCAGTACACAAAGGCAGCCGCCACTGGAGTCCCTCGAATCTGTGGCTTGACATCATCCCCATCTCTGCAGCAATTCTCTTTATTTCTACACATCTCTTTACTTCAACCCCCCAAATTTCTCCATCACTACTGGTTGCTCTTGGCTGGTTCAGCATGCTGACTGCAGACACCACCAAGGAAATGATCTTTTTATCCCTACATGGAGACCTTCAGTCACGTAATCATGTCAGCTTGTGACTTGGCATGACACCTGATTCTCAGGCCAGCTCCTAGACTGGCACTATCAAAGTCTTCAGAAACTCCAACAGTTACAAGCATTTTACTCCTGGGGCAGGAATGTATTAAAACAGAACTAAAAATAATCTAAGTGCCTGCAAGCCCTCCTGGAAGACAGGGAGGGAGGGAAACCACCAAACCCGGTCTACATTCCTTTTTTAACTTCAAGCACTTTAATCCAATAACAGAAAACAAAGGAATCTCAAACCTCCTCTTATAGACAGGCTAGAGGGAGCACAGATCTATTTCTAGCTTTGAAAGTCTTTCAGCAAAGGCAGAAGCTCTCTAGACACACTGAACTGCTCTGCTCATCCTGAAATCAATGGAAATGATATTTGATGCTTATGTAGGTGTTACTAATAGTTCTTACACTCAAATATGGAGTATTTGTCAGTCTTGTTGGCCATCTCTTTTTTTTGGCTGATCATTAAGGGGGAGGGGGTTTAGTGATTTTTCTATGAGCTTTCACTCAAATTTTTTGCTTTTTTCTTATGCATGTCTCTAGATGTCACCGAGGTCTTACACTGGGGAATTCGGTTTTTTTCCTTGGCTGAAAAGAAGACAGGAAAAATCAGCCACTGAGGAATAATTTCTACTGAAACAAACCAGTTCTTTTGTGTCTGGCACAGAATGTTTCTTTTTAAAGTCCTGCCTCCCATCCTCTTGCCCAGCCTTTGAGGCTCGCCAGGGCACAGCTGGATGGGAGGGCTGTGCTCTGTTTGCATGCCCTGCTCCCCCTGGTGCAGATGGTGCTCAGCAGAGGTGACTCATGCTGTCACCTCGCTGCTGGATGGGGTGGCAGTGACAGTGCTCGGGGCACTCTCCCCTGGTAGCTGGACCACAGGAACATGTAAAGGGGCTGAGTCACTGTGCCAGAGCACTGCAGGCTCCCCGACCCACTTATTTTCCTGACATTTTGTCACATGTTTAGAAAATCTTCTGCTCACGCTGTTTGTTCATTATGAGGTTGGGTTTTTTTGTTGTTTCTTTCTGGCAAACAGAGAATCTGCTTTTAGGTTGTGATGATATAGCTTGAAATACCAAGAGAGAAAAGACTATGTGCTTGTGTGGTATCTCCAAGCATACAGAGGGGGTTCTGCAATAATCCATGAAGAAAGAGAAAAGCAGGAATGCAGACAGTGTGTCAGGAATACATGAAAGCACCCTGAGAATTCACCCCTAGTTCAATGCTATTGCAATTACTCCAGGAATGGATTTGGGCTGCTAACCAGAGAAATGTTTTATCATACTCATAACTCATGTGTTTAGGATTCCTGGGCAGACATTTAAAGCTCAGCTCTGGAGGAAAAACTGCCATATTGTAACTGCTGTTTGCTTCACTGATGTTTTTTCTACAATCTGAAAAGTATTTTTACAGGGACTGGAAAGAATGTACCATCTCTTCCAGAGAAGAGAGAGAACCTCTGTTAGGGTTGGGGACGCAAAGGAATGTTTTCACCTCTACCCTGCAGATTGCTGCTCTCCTTAAGATTTCCAAAAGCTCTTTTTACTTCCTAAAGATGCTCTCAGTCAAACCCTGCTGACCATCCAGCTTCCAAATGAGAAACACACTGGGATTTGAATTTCTTTTTATCAGAAGCAGCATTAACTTTGTCTGGGACTCCTGTAACTACTCAGATCCAACATCCAGAGCATAAGGGGGAAAAGAAAGGAAAGTTCATAGTACCAGATTGAATGGCCTTCCAAGAGATTTCTTTTCTAGGAGTTCCTCTTCTTCCCTTGTCTTCAAGGACAACAAGGCAACTCTTGCCCAGGGCAGCACCTGTCACCCTGCATTCAGGATTATTTGCTAGCAGATGTGGGATGTGCTTTATAGTTACAAGCAACCATAGATCCTGCTTTAAGTCAGATAGATGAAGCCTTGGCATGGTCCCATATGTACTTCAGCCCTCCCTTTCATCATTTAACCTTTTTTTAATGACTTTTTTCCTAATCTGCACTGTGGAGTGGATGAAACACAAAAACTGTTTGACACAGATGGGAGGAAAGATGTTCCATGTGCTGAAGGGGATTGGTGCAGATGGTAGGTTCAGTTTTTGTCCAGCAGCACAATGCACCAGCCTGCAGAACTGGGACTCTGGAGAGGTCATCTGACTTGTGATCTTTGGAATTTGTGTGGTCACAGAGCTGTTACAGACCTGAAGTGCTTCGGCCACGGATTTACTTCTCTGCTCTGTGTTACAAGGCAGGAACAAAGTTTAGGTCTCAGGAAAAAGAGATGCTAATAATATATGGGGAGTACTAGCTACATGCTCTGCAGTCAGATTAAAACCAGCCAAAATAAGAGGGAGAAAGTGCAATGGAAGTTGCAACACCTGGCCAGTACCTTTGTCACAAATTAGGCACAGGGTCTGTAGGGACGACTGATCATGAATGATCTTGCTCACTTGGAGTATACTGCTGATGATATTTTAAATTCCTGAAAATCCTCAGAGAAGAGCAATGCCATTAGCTTTTTGGAGTTCCTTAGTGAGGGCGAGGAGCCAAACTGATATAGTAAAGTATTTTAATTAGTGTGTTTCAGAGCTTCTCAGAATGAAGCCAAATCTTCTGAATCAGAAAAAAAAAAAAATCCTCTCTGTCTATCACAGAGATCTCTTTTGTGGAAACTCACTGTTCTTTTCAGTAGTTGAGAATGTGGCTCGATGTCATTTGAATACAGCAGTTCAATATTGAACATTTCTTGCCAAGAAACTGTCATCTTTGTTAGGTGTGGTCATCTGAGTCAAGTGTATGAAGATGACACCCACAGCGCATGAGCACTGAATGGATAAGGAGCTGAGGCTTGCTCATATCCCAGCACATTTGGAATACTGACTCTCCTGGGAGGACAGCATTTAAGATTAATTGATACAAGTAATTTCAGTACCATTTAGTGTGATGGATCTCAGGAGGAAAGCAGGCTTTGCTTGTTATGAGTGTGAGTAATATGGGGAGCCTAAGTAAAAATAATCATTGGTAAAACATCTCTGCCTCCAAGTGTCCTAAACACACAGAGCAAAGGACCATGCACTAGTCCTGAGGCAAACATGCTGATCTTCCCAGTAAAACCAAGTCTTACAAGACAGATGGGCAGTGACAGAGCAGATCCCAGTGGAAGTGACAGGGGTACACAGAGAAGGAGAAGAGGTCAGCAATAAGGATTATTTGGGGAGGTATTTCATGGTCATATTTTGGGAGGAGAGGAATAAAAAGGCAGCAGGAAGAGCTCTCATATCACAGTGAAAGTAGCAGAACAGGCAGGATGGAGTTAACCCAAGCAGCAAATAATAGAAGGATCAACATGTTTCACTAACAGGAGCAAACAGCTGAAGGAGAGCTCCCTGCAGGGCCCTGCGCTCCTTGCAGAGGCGGCGAGGAGAAGAAAAGCTCTTGGGTTGTGATTAAAGTCTTATTTGTGCCAGAAACACCTACTTTTTCCACTCCTCACTTAATTCAATAATTTGGCTGCATTGTCCTCTGGGAGCTCACTCTCAGGGACACGCACACTCGAATCCCTCAGCCTTGCTCTCCAGAAATCCCTCAGTGACAGCCCCTGCTGTGGTGGCCCTTCAGCTGCCTTCGGGTGCTCAGGCAACAGCCAACCCACCCAAAGGCACAGGATTGTGGAAAACAGAGCTCAGAGATCCATGGGCAAGGACAGTGTTGGTGAGAGCCAAGCTGAGAGTGTACAGTTAATCACACAGGCTGAGTTTTGTGCTCTTCAGGGGGTGATTTCAGAATGGAAGCCCCAGATGCTGCCCTTGGAGCCAACACCTGAGCCTTGGCTGCCACTGTGGCTGAGACACTGAAATAAAACCTGTGCCAGGAAGGTAATGATGAAGGCTGCTGCTTTCCAGGGGAATGATTCAGCGTGGCAGCTCTCAGGAGAAGCAGCACTTTCAATGAGAACTGAAGGTGCCAGTTTCTGCTAATGTTACTTAAAAAAAAAAAAAAAAAAGGTCTTAATGGACTTCCTGCACATATCAAGGATTTGAGGCATTCAACATCAACCATGGAGGACATTCACCCAAGGCACAAAACCTCAAAAATAGATAAATGCCAAATTATGACAGTTTCCAGATGTCCGTGTCAGAGCTCAATTATTAGTAAGGTCTCAAAAAAATCTGGTAGTAGAATATAAACCTTGCCCTGGCTGTGCCAAATAATGCATCACCCTCTGCTGCCCCTTCCCAGGCTCTCTGCTATTCTTGCTCTTTCCCTAGTGAAAACTCTTGCTGCAGTAAGTGCAATATGGCACACCTGGATAGTGGTGCCCATTCCAGAATGTTCTCTGATGCTCAAGAAAGTAAAAGGCATCTGAAATTATCAGGTATGAAATTATCAGTGAGAGGTGTGAACCTACACACAAATTGGAGCCAGTAAGACAGGTAACCAAGGGCTCAAAGGGCATTCAGTGTGAAATACCCTTTGCTTTCTGTTAAAGTGGGTGAGTGAAGAGTGTCAGGATCCCCTTTCAGGCTGACAGGTCCCAGGCAAGGCCCAGGGTTGTGTACTCAGATGGGATCTGGCCAATTCCCTCAGCACAGAGTGGGGTTTGCATGTCTGACCATGCCTTTTCTGTTCCTGCAGGATGGATGACATCCAGCTGTGCAAAGACATTATGAACCTCAAGCAGGAGCTGCAGAGTTTGGTGGCAATCCCAGGTAATGGCTGTCTCCATCCAGGATCAGGATAATAATGTCTGTGTTCCTGACAACATCCCCCCTGTGCATCACCCACCCCTGCCCCAGCCATCAGAATCTCCTCCCCACAAGGTGGAGTTTCATCTCTCCTTCCTCTAGTCCTTATTTTTAATTCCCTTTTTCCTGCCCACCTCTAATCTCTATGTCTCTGAATTTCTTTTCACTGCTCCCATGGCAGCAGCCCTGCAAATATCACTCAAACAAGGAGCACATTCCTTATTTCTTGCACTCCCTTGGCAGTCTCAAGGGAGCCAAGTAGCACAGAGATTGTCAGGTGGAAAAGACAAGTGCTGAGATACCAGAGATAAAAGAGGAGAGGAGAAGGATTTATAATCATCACTGTGAATGTGATTGATTTTTTCCTTGCTACACCAATCCATTGTCACACCTGTAGTTAAATCTACCTTCCAGGATCAAGAAGAACAGGATTCTGCAAAAAGCAAGACCCAAAACTCTGGTTTGTGTTTTGCCATAAATTTCTGCAATATCACTGTGTGAAGTCGGGACAGACTTTTTTTTAAAATCTGTACTAAAACCAGCTGTTTTCAAGTGTGATTAATTTAGCTATTTAAAGTGTCTTATAACTTAAATCAGCAGTCATAACACAGCTCAGGAGCATCAGGCTGCAGGCAGCTCACTCTTCTTGCCCCAGCTCTCACTACTGAATTGTGCAGTTCTCTGAACATTCTACTGCCCAACCCCCAAAATCTTGATTTAATACAAAGTGTCTTCATAGCTGATCAAAAATTTCAGCTTCTTGGAGAAACATGTGAGCTTGGATTTGCCTCTGGCTTTCTCATCTCTGCTGCATTTCCTGGGTTTGAGGAGTTCTGTCCTAAATACATTTGCTTTATAGCCTGAAACGACAGCTCTGTAATCCCCAACATTTATGACTTTTAGGTTGCAACAGGCACATCTCTCATGCCACAAAAATTGTTGCTTATAGACAACCTAGCCATTCCAGACTGGCCAATTAACAAGGACTATTAATTACTCAGATTTTTGAAGTACAGGGAAAATAAACTTGCATTTATTTTTCCATGTTTTACAATTGATGCTATTTGTGGGGATTTGCAGCTCAGCTGCCTTGTCAGAATAGAAAAAAACAAGTGTTCTTTTCAACAGCCAAAGCTGTCTTGAAACACAGAGAAGTAGTTCCTTTTGGTGTGATCTCTTTTCTGCTGAGGTCAAATGGAGTTTGTACATGGGATTTTAACAAAGCATCTTCAACTATTTTCTTGCCAAAGCTCTTAAAAAAATTCCAAGCAATGTCTTACAGAGTAATTGAGTATTAAGAGCTGGGTGGGCAAACCCCACAGAGCCTTCAGACCATTAAGCTGATCAGAGCCAACAGCAGCAGGTGGAGAGAGCAGAGAGGCAGTGACCCAGCTCGCTGGGGTCTTGGTGACTCAGGTCTGGAAAACCATTGACTCCCATCAGCAGTTGATTCTCAGACATCTGCAACGTCCTACACCACCCCCTCACACTCCCCAGAGTCCAAAGTAATACACTTTTTTCTCTGTTTTTGACCAGAAAAAGAAAAAACAAAGATGGAGAAGCAGAGGGAGGATGAACTGATTCAGAAGATTCATCGACTGGTACAAAAAAGAGATTTTCTTGTAGATGATGCAGAGGTGGAGAGATTACGGTAAGAACCAGGAGCAGCTGAACTTATTTAGTGACATTCCACAAGCCTAATAATACAATAGATTAAGTGACAAAACTTAAATCAACATTAATGAGAGAGAACTGGTCCTTCAAAACAACTTACCAAGTTAAAAGCCTCCTCCCCATTCCATAGGAAAAACATTAAAATTAGATTACTCTAATTCTTTATCCCATTAATGGTTCAGTCACCTCATGAATAACAGTGAGCTTTGGTCTCTTATTTTCCTACTAGAAACAGTCTGGGCATTTACTATTTAAAAGGATTTATGCTGCTACCAGGGAATTCTCTTGTCACAAGAAGTAGACATGAAATGGAGTTCTACAAAGGACGTGTTTGTAGACACCTAAAATCCTCCTTTTTTAATTATTCATGTTGTGAGTTTGATTACTACTATTCCCATCTTGTCATAGTAAAACAACCCAAACAACAATTAAAAAACCCCAAACCAACTAAAAAGCACTCAGTAGTACAGCCCTACCTAAGGCACAAGCAGGTTCTGAAGGGTTTCATCTCCGTAGCTTAGCCCAAAGTTGCCAAAAAAATTGTAGTCTTCCTCAAAAGTTCACTTCCAAATCCAATCTTTTGTTTGAGATAACACCCTACAGTCAGTTTTGCTTTTCCTTCCCCCTCTTTCAGCAGTAAAGACTCAATCCATTTATCCAAAATGACAGTATCTCCTCCAACACATTTAAATTCTGAGCAAGCAGGGAGAGGATAGAGCAAAGCTTTTGCCAGAGTCCTGCAGCTGATCAAAGAGAGCTGGCCCAAGGCAGCAGCTGACAAGCAGCCTGAGCTAGAACTGACCCCAGAGCTCTCACTGAGTGTGCAAAGCACAAAAGCCTCAGCAGCAGTTTTCATTTAGGCAAATACTTTGCTTTTTAATAAGCGGCAAAATTAAATGTTTCTAAAAATAGCAAAGAAGTTAATTGATTACTAGTGACTTGATCCTAACTGCTCTGGCTTTTACTATCCCATTTACAGAGAAAACTGTTATTCCTCTAACATTTATTTTCCTTCTTTCCACCAGGGAAAAAGAAGAAGACAGAGAGATGGCTGAGTTCCTTCGCACCAAGTTAAAACCCATAGACAAAGCTACACAGTCTCCTACCAGTGAGTTCCTAATCATTAAGAAAAAAGCAAGAACAAAAGGAAAAACTCCAAAGATCAACTGATAAAAAGATCATTTTCACAGGGCAGCCTGTGGCAAAAGCTAGGTGAAGCTAGCTAGATCACCTAGAAACAACACAGGGTGTTAGCAACTGCTGGCCACTTAAGATTTCAGATACCAAATTACCCCTTAAAACTGAATTTCAGTCACCTATGGCCACTTCAGAATTGCTCTGTATGTTTTAAATATGCAAAGTATATTTGTATACACAGTGCCACAAGCTGCTTTTCTAAGCAGTTAGATTTTTATTAATAATTTTCCTGTTTCTGCAAAAATAACTGAAAAAAAATCTCTTCAGATCCAAGCTTGAATACTTGAAACAAAGTTCACCTGTTTTACTGCAGTCACAATGGAAACTACAGAAAAGACTCCAAACTTTGCCAGCTGACCCAAATCTCTAACATATTACCATCAGAAGTAGGCTTGTGAATCACCCCAACCCAAATCACTTGTAGAGAGAACGGCAAACATACTGATTTCTGAGAGACTGAGTGGATTGCATGACCCCTTGGAAGCTTTTAGCTGCAACTTTCCAACAGAACACTCACAGCCACAGCAGGAGCTCTGGAAGTTCTCAGATTGATTTTTCCCTGTCTCAAGATGAGCTCTCAGGCAGAGTCAAGTGAGGGCAGTGCTCTGCTTAGGAAGGGACTTGGGTCCACCAGCTGAAGAGGTTTGTATCAAACATTCTGCCATTTTGCACAGATCAAGATCTTCCTCAGGAGTTCCCAGAGAGACTGGAGTGACTGTGAAGTTCAAGTACAAGGTTGAGAAGAGACATTTTAAGATGCATCACTAATTATTTATACCCCCTTAGTCACAGGGAGCATGACTCATCTCCCTTGTTAGTTTACTTTGTCATTGCTTTTAAATGCAGTTTGAGAGATAAAAAGATTTTCACCCTGAAAAATGAAAACCTGCCTTTATCCTGTTCTCTTAATTACAACATCCAAGCTGATGAGAGAATAAATTCTAGCAATACTTTTGTTCTTCAGCTCCTTTCCTTGTTGGGAGTTAAACAGTGAAATCAGTTTGTGAAAGGACCCATTATCTGACCCCAGGGCTGTGAAAAGAGACACCTGCCTTGAACCAGATGCAGGTTTATCCTCCCTTTGAGATGTATGGATTATTTAGCTCCTCTTGACGCCCCTCCCTAAAGAGATTGGACTTTCTGAGCAGTGTCAAACCACCAAAGTGTATTGTTCAAACCCCAGCTGAAAAATTCAGGGTGGGTGGAGGGGGGGTGAGAAAGGTTTGCACCCTTTACAGCAGAAGCAGGCAGAAACAGTTGGAGCAGCTCTTGGTTCTAATGGTGTCCTGTTTTGCACATTGCAGGCAGCCCAGCAGAAAAGAAGGCAGAACCTCCTCCAAGCAAGCCCACCATTGCCAAGGCAGGGTTGGCAATCATTAAAGATTGTTGTGGGGCCACACAGTGCAACATCATGTAGAGCCCTGGGCTTCCTACCCTGCTTGTCTTTGCAAGGTTTCCATGGAGTGGAACTGGATGGTGAGGGGAACCAACAGCATCCTGCTGAGGGAGGCAAGAGCAGCTGGCACAAGTGTCATCTATGGACTGGACTGTGGCAGGTTCTTCACTGTTGCATGGATCACTCTACACGCATGCCTAAAAACAAAAGAAATCTATATAGTGGCTGTCCAGGGACCAGAAGAGATCAGCAGTAGAGTCAACAAAAAACACCCCCCGTGATACAGGTGAATGAAAAGGGGCTGTATTTCATCCACTATGGTGTAAACCAGCAGTTTTAATAGGCTTTAACTTTATAGGAATATGTTGTACACTTCTCCCCCCTGTGACAAACTGCACTCAAAAATCCTATTTTGGATTATTATCCAAATTATCCTATTTTGGCTACTTTTCAGAACAAAAGCCACAAGTAGCAATGCTATATATAGCACAAGTGATAGAGGAAGCAACTGTAGGATAACTGATGTTGCATACAAAATAGCAAACTTGTGTCATGTTCAGCTACTTTGCTGTGGAGTTTCATTTCAAATTCTTCCTAAAGAATGAAATCAGTGACCAGGATGCTGCAAGTAGCTACAGATTTTTATATCCCACATGATATCCAAATTACTCAAGTCAAATTAATATTGCTTGCACCAGGGGAAATAAATCCCTGGCAAAGCTTTAGCAAAGCACAGCTACAGAAATCTGCAAATTGATGATGCAGTCCAAGGTTGTGTCACTTCTGTTTTAGATCTCCACCTCCCATGAAGTAAGAGAAATATTCACCCAGGGTTTTATCCATTTTTACAAGCTACATGCAGTAGGAGATTACACATCACTGAGAGATTGCTGGGAGAAGAACAGAAGACAAAATTTAACTAATATTGAAACCATGCTTAAAACAAGTACTAATTGTATATTTTGGGACCACAAGAAATATAAATAATCCATAAAAAAGCATAGGAAGACAAAAGACACCCAAGACAAATTGGCCACAAGACAAATATACAGTATTTGTGGCAGGAAGATCACATTCTATATAAAATGGATTTTAAATTAGGGGAAATACAGAAATACTTGTCTGTGTTTCACCATTAAGTGTGTTTCTGGTCTCTATGCAGATTAAGCCTTGTGGAATCTAATATCTTTATATTAGCTGTCAGTAGCTGGTTTGTCTGTGTGATGGTATTCCATATAAATGTACTGTGATAGGTGTAAATAGTAAAATAAACGTACATGGATCTAGTGTGACAATCTCAGGCTTAGAAATAACAAAAGATAGCAAAAAGTTCCTAAAATAATGTTTTACAAAAGGAACTTCCATTTTGTGAAGCCAGCCAAGTGAAGTGTGTGCTTATATACCAAGGAACCACAGTATAGGAAAGAAGAAAAAATTAACAGCAGTTACCCCAAAAGGAAAAACAGTTATTTTTTTAGAGAGAAGAAATATCTCACTAAGGTTGAAGGCAATAGACACCACCTAAAGTGACTCAGACTATTCTTATACAAACAAAACCTAATCCCTAGCACTGGCTGATTTGATGAAAGCCACTTGCATTTCCAGAACAATTTCAGCATTGCAGACTCACTTGAGACAAAGAACCAACGTCACTAAGTACCTTAAGTTTTAAGGATGAAAGAGGAAAAAACACAAGAGGTTTCCACTTAGACATGAAGCACTTTAATTACTTTGACCAAAGATGCAGGAAAGAGAACAAAGGCTGACTCTCATGTGTGGTTATTGCATCCTTGTTGAGACACACCACCACACTGAGCCTGTGGCTGTTCAAATCTGTACCTGGTGTGGATTGGACTCTGCAGGGCACCTGTGCACATTAACACAGGTGTGGGGAAAACTGCTTTTAGGGGAGAGAATACACACCTGCAGGGAAAGAAACAGCCCTTGGCTTCTGTAAAATTCCACAGCCTATTGCTGGTACCCAGTTAAGACATCAGGAATTGTCAGTATCTTAAGACAAAAGGCAGATGTTCAGTGTCATTAATAAAGGCAAATAGAAGACAGGGAAAAAGCTGTGGTGAAGCACCAAAGTTTAAACCGTAGGAGGATCAGCTGTGAATGCCACTAACAAAGGGCTCAGAAGGACTTTGCACATGGTTTTTAAGGCCCGAGGTGACTTCTGCACATCAGTGTTTAACTCAGACTGTGCTGATGGTTGGGGTGATCCCTGCAGGCTGCACAGAATCCACAGGCACTTGAGAATAAAGTGAAGTGAGTTCAGTGTAGGTTTCCATGAAAAAATTTCAGTAGCAAGACACAGAGTTAGACATTCCTGGGAAGCAACACTCATGACCAGGCTACAGAGCCATCTCCTTTAATTAAAACTGAGAAGAAACACAGCAAGTAGGAATTTGCAATATTCTTACAGTTAAGCACTGGCAGCCAGTGCCAGTGCCCCAAAGGGACTTTAACACTGCTGGAGTTCATGAGAGTGAACTTCATTTTCAGAAGTTCTAGCTTGGCTCAGCTGGAAGGTTTTCTGTATGCCAGTTTTTGTTTTTGATTAGCAAATACTTCATTTCCATGTTTATTTGGGTGGGTTTGAACAGCTTGCCTGCAGTGCACGAGTGGTTCCTTCAGAAGTGGGTCAGTGATGCTGCTTAGCAATAGTCTGGATTTTTTAGACTGTAAGGTCAGATCCTCAACTGTGTTCAACACTGGTTTAGTGTTGCCTATCTAGAACACAGCAGAGCCCTTATGGCTGATGTCAAAGCTAATGCCTGCAATTAAACAAATTAAACTTAGGAAGGAATTAAGTGTAAAAAACTTGACCCTTATTTTTAAAAACCAGACTAAATCACTGAATATCCCAAGAACCAGGGGCTTTAATTAACTTGACTGGCTTAACTTCCATGATCCTGTGAGCACAACACATTATGCAAACCCCATGTATAAAATCAGCAGAGTATCAGACAAGTATCTTTAGGTGACTATATGGAGTAACTGGCATCATTTCAGAGTTGATTTTCAGATATCAGTCCCTGTCAGCAGAGAGGGACATTGATTGATTGAAGCACCTGATATCTCTTCTGGAAATCCTGGCTATTTATCACTTCAGAAAGAAGGCAAGGCATTGGAAAAGGAAGAATGTGTGGAAGAATGTGTGAGGTGGATTTAACACACAAATGTGACTGTGCTCAGGAAAGGATCTTGGTCTACTGAGAAAAACAAAAGTGCTGAAGTGCTATTTGTACAAATCACCAATTCCACCAGCAAATGGTTCTCTTGTACCTTCCCCTAGGCCTACTGAATCTCTTCCAAGTTAAACATATTTCCAAATAAACTAAGCTGCTGTGTTATACTAAGCCTTTGTTTCTTCCTGTTAGTGAAGGAAAAGTTGGTTGTGGAGTGGAATGGGATGCACTTCTTGTGCTGCTACACTTTGCAAAAAAGAATAAGGTTACTATTCTGCACAAAAGAAGTAATGCTTGGGGTAAGTTAGAGATGCTACTGAAATAAAGGATTTTCTCACTGAATAAAGAAAACCCACCAAAAAAGCCAATCTCATTTTGCTCCTAGATGATGTTGGACCCTCACTACAGCCTAGAGTCTGCCCAGGTTATAGACAGTTCCCAGCCCTACACTGAGAATACAAAGGTCCCAACACATCTGAGTATCAAAAGAATTGCCAAGCCAAAGGGGCCATGATATTATTGAAATGAAAAAGAAATCCTCCTCCACCCCAGCATAAATGCTATCATTGTTATCAAAGTGCATCTTGTTTCATAATCTCATGGATCCTGTGAACAGCCAGGCCAGCAGGCTGCTTTCAAACAGGATCATATCAAAAATATCACCTAAAGGCCAAAAATTCCTCTCCCTTCCATGTGCACAAACACTTCCCATGGGATCCTGAGAACACCTCAGCAGCTGAGCCTGGATCCTGACAGCCTCAGCAGCAGCTTGGTCCCAGAGATGAGTATGGAGGTGTCTCACAGATCTTCCTGCACATTTAATTTTACTTTCTTTACAGCCTTTGTTTCTTAAAGAGAGGCAGTTCTCTGCAGCAACACTTCATGGGAGATTGAAAGAATTGTGGTAAGACACCAAGACAGGTTTAAACTGATACCTAAAAAGTAAATCTCATCAGTTATGGAGATCAGTGGATTTGAGCAGGCTTGATCACAAAACCAGAGATGACTGCAGCTAGTATTGAGTTTCTTGCAGCCAATTACCTCATCCCATCTACACCAACAGAAGAGTTTGTTTTTCTCCTTCATGACACAGAGCATGCTGCTCCTCTGGCAGGATGCAATTCTTCACTTTTGAATTCAATAACTGAAAGACTGACTTGAAACTCGAGCCATGGCATGACATATAATAGTGCTTTGACAGCCATGTCAAAAAATGCTCAAATAACATCCTGAAGTGGCATTTCAGAAATTTCTTGTAAAATGGCATTCTCTATTTCAATCAATCTGCTTTCTGTAGCATACATACAGCACTACAAGCCATGTAACAATCACCTGAACTAGGATTTTTCTCTCTTTATCCACCTAAGTAATACTAAACAAAAACAGTCATACAGGAAGGACTACAGCATTGAAAGTAATGCTTGCTGGAAAAATGCTATTAATAGGAGTTAAAACATAGCTCACCATGCAACTAGTCTGTCCTGCTACATTATGGCAAGCAAAACAAGCCATATTAATTTTAGAAAAAAAATGAAAGCTATTTCCATCACAACTTTTTTACTAACTTAAAACAGATGGCTTAACATAAAATGAGAATGGAAGAAGTGGGAATGTTTGCAGCACAACACCAAAGCAATATTTAAAATCAAACTCATCTTTTGAAGGTAATCACATAGCAGGTGCTGAAGGATTTTACTCATTCATTTACTTAAAAACATTCACAACTACTGAAAAATGAAATTACAGAGTGGTGATTATAGGGTCTGTGGTGCTGCTGTAGGAAGTTTTTATAAACTGCCTATTCCTCCTTTCAAAGAGGAACATTCATTATTTTCAAGAGGGATATTTATTACACTGTTCATGAAGAGCTTCCCGCTAAGTTTTTTGGGTAATTACTTTAAAATTGTTTACTGTACTCTGTAAGGTCAAGTGATTGCTTATCTGCAGCAGGCCTGACATTTGCTCCAGCAGACTCCACTTCACAGCTCTGTTGAGTGAGAATATGTCACAAAACAAAAACCAAAAAAAAACAACCCACCCCAAACAAACTTCCCCCCAAACCACGGAAGGGCAGGAGCAGCTCATCCAGGTCTTTACTTTTGTCTAGGAAGCTGAAAGATGACAAAAATGTTCAGTTTAGTTGCTAGTTGCATTTTTTTAAATTTTGTTAAGAATTTGAATTTCAGAACACTCCAGTGAAAGGAATTTGCTGTATTTGTAGTTCCTGAATAATTACCATCTTCAAGCTGGAAAAAGCAATTACAACTCCCAAGTGACTCGTTAACTTTATTAATGTTCCCATGACCTTATTTGCAACAATTTTAAGGTCTCAAAGGGAGACTCACTGAGGAGGAACACCTGACATCCACCTGCTGAATTTACACCCCTTTCTCCATTTTTTCTCTTTAACTGATAAATAGCACAGCTTCTTTTCAAAATAAACCCTGCACATCAGGTTGCATGAAGAGGAGTGAGACACTGACTGCATCTGCAAACAGCTCAACTGCAAAAATTGGAAAAAGCCTCAATCTCCAGAATTTATGGCTTTTCTTTAGCCTTTAGTAAAGCACAGCTCTCTGTTCTGTCTCAATAATGAAATTTAACATGACACAGCAAATTAAGTACCCTGGGGCAGGTTGTTTCCCCCCCTCCACAGGTCTTAAGAAAAGGACAAGAGTTATGCTTGCTTGAAAATTTTATTGACAACTGTTTGGTCCCAACACACAAAACAGCACTTGAGCCACAAAAGAAAGTGTCCAAACAAAGTAGACAGCTAAGAAAAGAAGTCCTTCTTCTCTCTCCCATTCCAAGGAAAAAAAATAGTGCATAAATTGAGGGCTTCAGTGACATTTTTTCTTTTAAACAAACATGAATCTGAAGTAGTACATTTATTTCCTCAATTAAAGAATTTCATGGTTGCAATGCTTTTAAATCTGTAAGTCACATCATTCATTTAACCCTTTGGATAAAAAAATATATTGCAATTCAATTAGCTATTTTGTTACACTATGAACACAACTTCTCAAAAGTATTATTCTATTACTTTCAAACAGCAATTTCAGCAGAATCACACATGAATCCAGATAAGATATGCTGACCTCCATATGTGGTATAACCACCACATTACTTGGATAAACACCATATTTTCCTCTGAAGCAAAAACCTGGTTTTCTTTAGTACTCCAAATGACTTGTAGCTGCATCTCATGAAAATACAGTTTCAGGCTGGTCTCTTCTCCAATGCATCCTCTTCTGAGACAAAGATCTAGACTGGTCACTGTCAACCTTATCAAAGTTAAGGTGAAAGCAGATTTTTTTGCATTTAACTCACTAAAAACATTCCAAGAAAACTTACTTCTAAATTTCTTCTTCTCTACCAGTATGTCTGTAGAGGTTTACTGTGGACTCAAAATACTGTGCCATAATGCTCAGAAAAACTTCCCAGTGTTTCTTTGCACTCACAATGGCTATAAACTCACTACTGGTAATACTTGCCTATATATAAAAGATTTTATAACAAAATCTGACTAGTAAAATTCTGTCCATAGCCATTGTTCAGTGGCATTTCTTGCTGCTGGCTGAAAAATTAGAGCCTGTGTTCCATCTCTTGCATATCACACCTAAAAAAAAACAACTCAGTTGGCCAGTGGAAAACTTCTAGTATAGGTTCTTTCAATACTACAAGCATTTATTTGCCTGGCAAATACAACCCATTGTAAATGCCATGGTTACCCAGAATGGGTAGAAAGTCTCACACACTGGACAGTTCTGCTAACTAGAGTTAAGGTCATCCACTGACTTAGCCTCTCTCCCAAAGCTGGCCCTTGCAAAAGCCAACACAAGATGCCACAAATTCCAAAAGCTGCCAACACCAGGAGTAAGTCTCAGAATAAAAACAGACACAGCTAAAAGACAGAGCATCAAAGAACGAGCTTCCCATTTCCTGAACATGCTTAAAAATAGAAAACAAGGTTAAGCAGAACAACCTTAGCATTTCCACATGTAGCTAGAACTTTCCTTACAGGTGGAAATAGCATCAATACCTTCCATCACCAACCACTTTAATAAGACCTGCTCCATATCTGTAATTTATGCATTAGATGCATATTTCAGAAATATCAGAATCTTCCTAACTTCATTTCTAGACACAATGAAAATGTGTGTGTCTGTATCTTACACTCATGACAGCAATACAGTCTTTTCCTTAACCAAACCCATGCCAGACAAACTAAATTTGAGGGAAGCTTCAAGCACCAGTGTCCTAGAGAGCTCCTAAATGGAACTGAAAGCTACAGCAAAAAAAACATTTAAAACAAGTTTTACACAAGTTTTACACAAGACCCACACAACCTTCTACAGACATCTTAAGGACAAGTATTTCCAGTGCAGTTACAAGTCACCTGAAAGGGCAGAGAACAAGTTTCCCCTCTGGAGGACAATCAGCTCCCCTCACTCTTGTCACCCCGAGTCAGCAAGTTAAAATTTCTCAACAGGCTTTTGAAAGACAAATCATGCATTTCATTAATACTGTCTGAAACAATACCAGTAAGCAACAGCCTATAGAATACAATATGCTACATGTATGATTACATCACCAACAAGGCTTCAAGAAAATAAAATCTGTTCCATGTCTGTTGGATTAATATTTTGCTTTTACTGAACACATTTATGAAAAATTGTAAAATTTAAGAATAATTTAACAAATGCCAGATTTTTTTTCAAAATAATAGAAAAAAATCTGCTCTGCTAACAGCCGTGTTCAGTGTAAAAGGAACAAAATCTTCACAGAATACATTAAATACAAATTAATTCCTCTAGGTTTTCCATTAAAATACACATGGGCTAGCAAACAGCTTTACTTTGTGCACAGTCCATAGGTATTTGTCTTTCACACTAAAAAGAAAGAGTTAAAGCTTGGTTACAGGTGCAAGTGAGAAGTTTGCTGCCAATTTGACCTTGTTCTTGTGTTGCTTTTTGGCTGGGCTGTCTGTTGCTTCTTTGTTTACTTGGGTTTCAGAGGACTGACAGGGAGGCACTGAAGCATTCTCTGTGGTGTCAGACATCACAGAACCAGCAATCAGCTTTTCTTGAGCTGTGGTAACAATCCTCTCTTTTTCTTCTTCTGTTAAAATCATTATCTCTAAAATAAACAAGACAACTCAATTTACTGATGCTCTGCTTTTGTAGAAAAAGAGTATTTCTCTGCTGTTAGGCAACAGAACACTTAAATAGAGCTCACCAGCCTGATTTGAAGCAAAGGGAGGCAAACTCTTACCTGGGAGGGGTGCAGGGCGTTCCTCAAACTGAATGAGGTCTGCAGACTCAAGAACCACGGGGTCAGGTCTCAGCTGGGGTGATGGCAGGCAGGAAGGGACTGGCTCACACAGGAGATCAACAGGAGATGTGTTTGTGAGGCAAAGAAGTTCTTGCTCTGTTTGATTAGAAACTACAAAAATAAGGGAACATCTTTCAGAGCATCTGTAAGCTGTGAAGGTGCCAGTGCTGTCACAGGTAAATGCAGTCTCCAGATGCAAATCTGAGGGTTTGAGAACTGTGCTCCATTTGAAATACTAACACCAAGCTAATTTAATTAATGCCAATTAATCTCAGATTCATTTGCTGCATCAGGAACATCTAGGTAAATTCTCATCAGGTTACAGGAGACATTGCTAGCAGAAGATGCTGCTGACCCCCCTCTCTCATTAGCTTCATGTCTATAGACTTAAATTTCCACCAAATTCCTGGGAAGCAGTACCCAGAAGTTCTCTCCCCCTCTCTATAGATATAGATGTATAGATATACACACACACATTTATAGACTAGCAGCTCAGGATACAAGCCTAATCACAAACTCAGAGAAGTTCAACAAGCAAAATGCATATTTACACGAGTTCAGATTTACTAACTCACCTTTCACCATGCTGCTTTAATTACTCTGCTTATTTCCCCAAGACAATAAATTTCTTATATAAAGCACTTTTGCATTACCATTGCTAGGCCTTCCTAGATTTAGTTCCATTGATGAAGTGGATCCTTGGGTCTCCATAATATGTCCATTATTGTCAGCAGGTTGATTTCCATGATCATCTACATGATCAGCAGGGGGAAAACTAGGTGAGCTAAAACGAGCTACAAAAAGGCAAGTGTATTTGGTTAGTTAACTCAAACTGCCCTTTAAAAAATATAAAAAGAAAACCAAGATACTGCTCAAAATTAACATGGCTTACTTTTCATATCATTCTTCAGGACTACAATTCTCTTATGGCCATGTCCTTTAATCCAGACCACCTATTAAGAAGGAAGCAGAATTTAGTATCAGCACATGCTAAGCTCAAAGCATTTGCTCACTGCCTTTCATCCAGCTTTGCACTGACATGATTTCCAACAGTAAGCTAAATCACATTGCTAATTTGTACTACACTATCCATGTAAAGGCTCAAAATAATTGACACCAAAGGCAAACCATAGTGTCAGGAAGTATACTACATATACATTAATGAAACTAAATGTTTAAACATGGAGCTGAAAAATTCCTTTTTGTAACTCTTTAGAAAGACTGGCTTTACTTAAGGGAAATATTACAGCCACAAACTAGGTCACAAAATTATGCCAGAGCACTTAGGATGTGTGGATGACAAGAACATGGCACTTCTGACAAGGTCCCAGAATTCTTCACTCCTAAACCCAATAATGCACTCTGAGGGTTCAGTACTGTACAGCCATTCAGACAGACAGAAAATCAATTCTCTCATTCAGAGATGCCAGGGATGTTTACAGCATTACTAGGAACAGTTCTTAAGCAAAATTGCACCAAAGCATGTGTGCTGGTTTATTTTCTTTTCCAGATTTCTCAGAAGTGTATTAAAAACACAAGTGGTATAAGCTTCTCTGAAGAAGGTAATTATTCCAGTAATTCACCCCACCTAAGAGAAACTGTGGTTATGTAACTACTTTTAATGCATGCAGAAATCTCAATGTAATTGTGCAAAACTGAGTTCTTCACACCTGTGGAATTGCTCCCAAGAGCTCTTCTAAATTATTGCATCCATATGCTTTAGGCTGCAGCACTTCTCCTGTGTATTTGCTGTATGCTACTGGGAACTCATGAAGAAAAATTTGTTGATAATGGTAGGTGTGAAGTAAGGACCTCACATTCTTTGCAAAAACATACAGATTTGTAAGCTTGACATATTCTTCTGCTGCACCATTGGTAAAAACCTAGCAGGAAAAAAAAAAGAGAAAGAATTAGAGCACACACTTCCACAGTCTCTAGATAAAATAGCTTTTCAAACACACCAGAAAGGCAAGAGCTTACACACCTCAACCAAGTAAGGCAGACTCTTCAGGAGTTCAGTTAAGGTCATAAATCCATATTCACATGGATTAAGTGAAGTGCTGTGGACTGTTTCATAATGTTGCTTAAGCTGCTCCACCGAGAGCAAGGATGTTCCATCCCAGGACATCAGCAGGACCAGCAGCTGGGCAGTCAGAGTGCGCAGGGATTTCCTATTGATCAGCTGGATGTGCTTGCCAGAGTCTGTGTCCACCACCTAGAAACATTAATTGGGAAAGAAGTTAGACACAGGGACACAGAAGAGACTGATTTATAAATCAGATGTTTATCTGGGCTTTATCTGAGCTTAGATCTATCTAATATTCCCCTAGCCAACAGCACACAAAATCAAGTACGTTACTACACAGAAATATTTACTTTAAATATATAAGACCTGTACAGCAGTGCAGCAGTTTCTGTCCACTGGTAGGTATGATCTTAAATCTTTGTTACAGTTGGTCCTGACTCAACTCCAGCCAAACACCAGCTACTAAGTCAACAAAACTGGAGCAACTAAACCATTGCGCCCACAGAATTGTAAACTCTCTTTTCCACTGCTATAGAAGACCAGCTATATGTTTACATTCAGAGTCAAAGTCTCAAACCATAGCTAAAGAAGAAAAAAGTAAAGGAATTGAAAGCGTTGGAAGACTGAAAACTACTACAGTTATTAAAAAATGTTTTTCACAGTTAGAAGAGAGGCGGGGAGAAAACCAATTTGTACTGTTAAAATAAGTACTAGAATAGAAAAAATTATTAGCTAAACTATAAATTAATAAATTATTTGCTTATTATTTGCTAAATAAACATGAGTACTCCCAAAGAATGCTGCAAGGTTACAAAAGAACATAGAGAATACAGAAATTCCATTCACAGGAATACAAAAACTACATTTAAAATCCTTCTGGAATTTCCTCTTGCTGACTGAACGCTGTACTCCAGAAACAACATTTCATTACACGTACTGAGCCTCATCCTGTGAGACAAAGCTCCTTAACACAACCCTCCACACATCCCAGAGGGGTAAGAGGTCACCTTCACCACGTGGCAGAGCTTGTGCATGAGGGCAGGCACGGAGCTGACGTCGAAGTCGTGCAGGCGCAGGGCGTAGCCGAAGGTCCGGCTGTACTCGGGCAGCAGCTCCACCAGCGGCAGAGAATTGTCCTTCTGTGCCCGCAGCAGCTTCACCAGCTGGGCAGCCACTGCCTTCACCTGCTCCACCTCTGTCAGCGTCAGGATCTTCTCCTCCCCACACTCCAGCACCTACACAACACAAGGGACACTTTGCTGAGGTCACCGATGCAGATGAACAAAGCAGCTCAAGCTCAGGGCCTGCAGGCAGGCATTTGCTGTGTACCAGGACCCAGCCACCTCAAAAGCTGTTTGTACAGCAAGCAAAACCGTCTAATTTCTGAAATACAACAAAACAAGCAGCAAAATAACTTCAAAAATAACTTTTTAAAAAGTTAACTTTTTTTAAGCAAATTGAACACAATTATAATAAAAGTCAGCTCCAATTTTGAAACACTGAATTTTGTTTGAATTTGTAAACAAACAGCCTCCTGAACGTGCTCAAAACCACAGACCATTTTACCAAAATAGCATTAAGATTTTCTTAAATACAGTTGTCTAAACATTACAGGGCCAGAGTTTATAACTCATACTAAAGTATATGAGAAATATAACCTCTGCTGAAAAAGTTGTATACATTCCAGAGAAATGCTTTAGCCCAGCTTATGATTTTGGAACTTACAAGTAAGACATCTGGTATGGCTTCAAAGAGTTCAAGTAGTTTTGTAAACCCATAGTAAGCGAGTTTGCACTGGCGCCCAAAGTGGTGATGGTAACAAGGAATAAATTTATTGAAGGGCATTCGAAAATGGGGCTGGTGCCGCAGCAGATCCACCACCTCCTTGGAAAACTGCTTGGTTCTTTCAATTTCCTCCTGGGTACGTTCTGAAATTAAAAATAACAAAGCAAGAGCTACATCCCAACATGCCTATGAAATGCAAGAAGCAAACACAGTGGCTGGTTTTCAGCATGATGGTGTATTATACCAAGTCAGTCTTTTCTTCTACCAGAGGCCTTTATTAGGCTAACATGTTTAAAAGTCCAAAACAGTCAGGTTATCAGGCCTTTAGAAGGTTTTTAAATAGCCAAATATGTCAGTATTTTCTCCTATATGGAAACAAACCACTGTCTCATCATTCCACAGAAAGCACAACTACGTGCAGAAGCAGTACCATTGCTTCATATTTTCTGCCACCTGTTTTCCTGTCTATTTTAAGTGTTCAGAGAATGACATTCTTGATTTGCTAGAACTTAGCAACTTAGTTATGAAAGTAGAAACACAATTATAAAAATTCCAAGTCACTCCTACACGTCTGAGTTACTAAAGCTTTGGAAGAGTCAATGTCAACAGTCATAGTTTCATCTATTTAGAACCAGCACAAGAAAGTTCCATGGACATACCTCTTTTAGGAATACAAATCACCATTTCATTGTCTTGCTGTGACAAACAGATGGTTGTATCTGGAATTTCTGATATAATATCAGACAGTTCACACACTCCATACTCAGTAACATCCCAATCCTTAGAGAAACACCTGAAAGTTTTAAAAAATTGTATGTAATACAAGTATTAATGCATGCTGTGTAGGCAAAAAATACATTTTTTGAAGAGTTGAGAAAGTAAGCCTCAAATCCTGAAAAACATAAGGACAATTTCCACATTGGCAATAACACTATCCTGGGAAACAGATATCCATTCTAGCCAGAGAAGTAAAATTTACTGTCATGTGAACAATCAGTGTAACAGAGCTGTATATATCAACCAGTGGTTTTAAGTGCTTTAGGAAAAATGTAATTGCCCTGTGTATACAGCTCCAGCTGGCTACACTTCTAAGAGTCTGCATTTGCTTAACAGTTACAGCCATACACTCTTTTAAACAAGAACAGGTCCTAAGAGAAGGCAGAGACCATCTCCTGGAAAATGTTATATTATTCTTCCCAATACTATGTAATATATTAAAATGTGTTTTACTCTTCCCACTTCTCCAACCAAAACCTCTCAGGAGCAAGAACACCTCACAAGCACTCTTATTCAACAAGTGGCCAGTGCTGACTCTACACTAAGTAGATTTATAAACAACCAATAATGTATTTTTGTCAAGAGTGGAAATAAGAAAGTGCACACCCAAAAAGGAGCTGCTGGCACATGATTTACAACAGCACACATGCAAAGGTAGATTCAGAGGTAGCTCTAAGATGACATGGTTTGTTTAAAGCACGTAACTATTACTTTCTATCTTCCTATTAAAGAAATTATCAATCTTGGTTCTTAAAAAAAACCAAATAAACCCCTACTTTTTAGAATGGTAGCACAGAATGTTCTAGGCAGGTATTACTCCTCACTTTTGCCACTGCTAGATCCAGTAAAAGTAGTAAAAGTAACTCCTGGCATTTAAGCTATTCATTTTATATTTCCTTCTGAAGAAAGCCTAACACTAAGTTTCCCCTTTACCTGTTCATGTTAATGTGCCATGACCTACTTGCTTAAATCCAATGCTGAAGTCATGGCTTCAGAGAGAACTAATGAAATACAATAACCCATTTCCAATTCCTATCAAGTTAAATGAACCTAAAGTACTAAAGGAAGGAATAAAATATGGCAGACAGCTTTTAATTTTTGTTTCCATTGGAAGTGTGAACTTTCAAATTGCAATGAAAAGACAATGTCGTTGCCAGAGACATGTATTGAGATTTTAAGTGCTGACTCTTCTTGGTTAAAATCACTATTAATAGACATGCCCTGCACAGTTGTTTCATTAGGGTAACTTACCAGTGATAAGCCTGCAAGAATTCCCTGACAATAACTTGCTTGCTGGCCTGGGATTTGAGCAGCTTCAGTAAATCCTGAGTGAAGCGCTTCACCTGAGCTCTGTGCGTTAGCGTTAACAAGCGCTTGGAACCCATGCCAAGGATCTGAAAGAGAATCATGTTTGGTCACTCACATCCAGCACCCTCAGTAAAAGGTACTTAAAAGCCAGTATTAATATAGGTAGGCTAGAAAAAGAATATAATAGAGACAGCATCTGGAATGGCAGCCTCATGAGGCCACCCAGTTTCTGTACTAAGAACTATGCCCTGGAGAAATTCAGTACCTCATCCCTCAGTGCTACTGCAACTTCTGCACATTTGTACTGGTTATTTAAAAATCCCACTAACAAGTGCTGTTCAAAGTTGTAAGAGAATGTGACCACAGGGGTTTGGTAATAAGGTCACACGACTTATTTCTCACAGAAATCCCTTCAAGCCACAGGCTACACATCTTGGCACAACCCATGAGCACTCAGCATTTGCAGTGTTCTTATGCTGCATACAGCACAATTAAAAACTTCTACCCAATCACCAGCCACAGGTTAAAAGCAACTTCAAACTTTATTCCTCAGGTTTCCCCAGAAGTTGTTTTGAAAGGCTGGGCATAGAAACAGCATCTCAGAAAAGAACACACCCACCAAGGTCCAGCCAACCAGCTCTTCAAAGAGGCACTAGGTAACTGCCCAGAATCTATTCTACAATAGCAACCAGGAATTCAGATGGCTGCAGCCACAACTGCCCAGGTCAGTGGCCAGCACCACATCACTCACCTGCAGTACATGAGGCACTGCTTCCAGCAGCTCCATCAGTTTGGAATAGCCATAGTCAGACACCCGGCACTGCTTTGCAAAGTGGTGATGGTAGGTTGGGATGAATTTGCTGACTGGGATGACGCAGGATGGCTGGCTTTTGAGCAGATCTATCACTTCTCGACTGAACTGAATGAGCTGGGGGTTACCTACAGGGCTCTTGGAACGCAGAAGCCAAGGATCTACAGACAAAAAAGTCACATTACTGTACCTGTCACAAGTATTCTTCCACTAAACACTGCACTTCACTTATGGATTGAAGCGACAGCACAGGAGAAAAGAACTGCAAACATTCAAGCTGAAAGTTTCTCCTTATAAAAAGTTTAACAATTATACATGCTCATTTTATTAGCAGAATTTATTGGCTTAATTTTTTAGCATAAAACCAGTGAGTTAAGAGAAAAGGCTTTAAGCAGAAGTATTTACCTGCAGTAGGAGGTGGTGGTTTGTTATGTATCCATTTGATAACTTTAATGCCATTTTGGGCAGTGGCAATGTTAACTCCAGGAACACAGGTAATAAGATGTTCTAAAGGAACACCACCTTGGCCTTCTGGCACCATTTCAAGATCATTGAACTCTGACATGTAACAATCAGGAAAACTATGGAAGAAAAGAAAGCTTTCATTATACACTAAAATATCACTATAATAATTGTCCTAAAAACATTCTTTTGAGACACTGCATGAGTAAGATTCCAACAACTTACACATTACAGAAATCTTCATAAAATGCATATTTTAAATAAGTGGGCTGTTTTTGCTAAACAAGAACTTTAAAAGTGATCACTTCATTGTATATTCATTTGCTATAAAGGATACTATTTTATGTAAGAACTGTTTATATACAACAGGTAATTCACAAAGTTTTAAGTCTTCAGCCTATCAGACTTTACTACAAACAGAAATTAAAATACTTTACCTTAGTAAAGGCACAGTACCCTCATGTGTCTGTAGAAGACTGTGAACTTGGGGAGCAAATGTCTTCAGAGACAAAACCACAAAAGGAATTCTATAAGAATCTGGATCAAACTCATGTTCACTGCAAAAGTAAGAGGTTCAGGTTTTTATGCTTACTCTACACACAGCTTTAACATAGTATCTGTGCTCACATAGATAGTAAACATTATGTGCACATAATATACTGCTGCTAGTGACAATAGCACTTGTCATACCGTACAAGCAGCTTTCATAATTTTTCCCCCAAAAGTAATATAGCTACAGCAAATTTCCAGAAGTAACATTTAGAAGACCAAGTTTTTATTACCCTATTAAAATTTTAAATTTGAATTTTAGCAGCACATACCAAGCAGTTAATAATGAACACCTAATAACTGCTCTACTAGCAAAACCTGGCAGCTGTTGAATTAAACAAAACATTTAATACATGGCTTCAAGAAACCTGCAACTCACTATGAATCACTTACTAAATATAGCTGGAGGACAAATAAGAACGATCAGCTACAATTACATAATGAAATTCAGGTAATAGAAGTCTCTGGCATGTATAACCTTCCTACACAATCAGAGGAATGCAGGGAACCTTCCAGCTTCCATTAAAGAGGTGTTCAATCCTGGCAGCTGTGCTAGAACACAGTCATCTTACCTGGACACAGCAATCCACGACAACTGCCTAGAAAACCCACTGGCCCTTCTCACTATTTTCTGCCTTATAGTTGCAAACATATGAGGAGTGTCTAGAGCATGTTATGAGAACAAACACCTCAATTTTAACATCCTGGTACACTATAAACGCTGCCCAAATATTTGTAAGATGGATAGTATTTTATACACAGCTTACATAAAGTCTTTATTCAGGCAATGCTGCTTACAAACAGGCTCGTGATATTCCAACTCTTCAAATATGATTGGGCTGCAGTTTGCTGAGGAGCCATCGTGTGACTGTGAGGATCCCAAGGGGCTCTGCCTGGCCTGGCTGCTGGGCAGGAGGCACACCAGCCTCCCACTGCCCTGGTCACGGATGGCCACGGTGTCTGTGAGTTTGTACAGGTCTGACACAATCAGCTTACGGCCAAACCTGAAGGAGAGATTGAAATAAAGGTGCTTTGTGAAGATGGGTAAGGCAATGCTGTAATCTGCAGTTTTTGTTTAATGAACAGGGATATGCTTGAAACTACTCAATGCAAAATGTTAAGGTAACTAACTTATTCAACCAATGCAGAAGAATTGAGTAAAATACTGAAAGTACAACCCTCTAAAAAAGGGCAGCTTTGCCATCCTTGCCTCTGGGTGCAAAATATGCTGCAGCACCTAAGAACAGAAATTCATAATTCTCCACTCTACTACTCTAAGTCACTGCAAACAATCATACATGATCAGATTTTTTCTTTAGAAGCACTGGAGAGGAAACCACCAGGAACTTACTTTTTTTCATAGATTTCTGTGAATTTGAACACAGGCAAGCAACAAGCAGGTGCATCCTGCAGAATGGACATTGCTTCTGAGCTGTAAGAGAGTTTTTCAGCATTAGCACAAAATTAATCTGCTGGTTTTAGACTCCAGCCTAAATCAGCGTGATATTTACTGATGCAGTTTATGAACTATAAATAAAACAGGGCAAAGTGTGTTCCCTTCATTCCAGCACTATAAAAGTCGTCATTTTAGATCAGGAGTGCAAGTGGTAACATTTCTGCTAATTCATCACGTCATGTCTCTGAAGGAGTTGCATCTTTCATAGGTGGTGCTAAAATCTGAGCATCTATAAAATGCAACATCAAAGCTGCAGCATTAGAAGTTACCAGCCTGCTCATTACATTACAAACTTTGAACAGGCAAGAATGAAATAAAGCTGTAAATTATACAATGGCAAGTAGTACATAATTTCAGAATACTCTACAGTCCAAGCACTAGTTTCATTCCATAAATAAATTATGACAGCTTTTTCCTAATGCTTTCTTGCAGTAAGAAAAAAAATAAATACTTGTATTCTCACTAGCATCAGCACTCCAAGTTGTATCATGTTCCATGTAGCAAATGAAATGCTGGTGTTTCCAACTGTGTACTCAGCCTCAAAAACTAAATTCATACACACCTTCTTGGAGGAATAAAGAAATAAAGATGCCCAGTGTAATCTTAGCTCACAAATTAAGTTAAAGGTATATCAGTATTATGCAAGAGTAGTAGTGCAGCTATTAAACTCCCTTAAACAGAGACCTAGACTCTTCAGATGGAACTTCAAATATAAGTGCAGAAATGCTACACTAAAATCCAGCCCAGTTGTATTTAACACATTCATCAGGTCATACAACAGATTTGACTTTACTTTCCTATTATCCCTTTAAGCAGTATTTTAAGTCATCTCTCAGCTACTAATACATGCTAGGACAACTAAGAAGATGCCCAAGTGCTTATTACCTAAGTAGAGAGAGTGATTTACTAGCAGCTCCCGTTGCTAATGAGACCTGGATCCTCTTACTGCCAATTTTGTATCTGTGCAGACTGTTGACAGCACTGATGGCTTCTTGCAGGTTTTCCATCTGAACCATAGCCTTCAGCTGGTAGTCTGTGTGGGGACTGAGCTCCACACTTTTTACCTGAGAGGAAGAAAACACCAAAACATTAACCCAAGGCAAATCACCGCTAGAGCAGTCTTGCTTTGGCCAAGAGTCAAATACAAAAAGGGAAGGGAGTGTGATGAGCCACAGCCATCAGGGCAATGCAAACAAGAGCCAAGCACAGTGATCCTGGACTAAGGCAAGCCCACGGTATTCCATTAACACAAGCATCATCCCTCCCATGATCATGCCAGAAGAATGTCATCCACAGACTAGACAGAAACAGGACCACTGACCTCCCCTTCCATAATTGCTTTTTACCAATTCACACTTCCCCTGCTTTTGACCACTTCTGACTCCAAACAGTTTTTACTGTGATTTTTAAGCTGACGTTAGCTATGCAGCTTTACAGCTCAAAAAAGTTATCTTGTTAAAGCTTAAGCCTCATCCCTACATACTGATGAGCCATTTAGTAAGAATTGTACATACCAAACTTAAGAATACCAGATCTATGAAGACCACACACAAATTTAAAACCTAGTACAAGTGGTTATCTGATCTTTTTAAAGGAAAAAAAACTCCACAAGCCATCCTTTTAACAAGGTTTAGAAGTCCTGCTCCAATACTTTCTGCTCACCTGTACCTAAACCACAAACACACTCCTAAATACAAAAATACAGATTTAATAAAAGAATTTGAGCCTTTACCTTGCCATGTCTTGAGAAGATTTCTTGTAAATTTTGCTGCAACTCTTTTCTGGACAATCTGTAATCTATGTTGCTAATCTGAATGTCTGCACCATTTGCAAAGGGATCAGGGCAATCTGTACCACTGGTATGATTCACAACATTGAATGTGAGTGGAGATGATCTATTTGAAAGGTTGGGAGACATACTCCTGGGTAAAAAAAACACATTTATGAGCCGAAGCAACTGCACAATTCCGATATATACATCTCAAAAATCAGATAACAGACACAGGTCAAGCGTATAAATACAGCACTTAAAAGGGATTTTCCTAGTACATGTGTGCAGGCAAAACAAATTCCAGTACAAGCTGTGAATAACCAATGTATGCACAGGTGAGGTCTCAGTTCCCCTCCCAAGACAGACAGACAGACACTTACCGAGATGACCAGCAACTCTGAGACATGAGTAAAGGACTGAGTTGTCTTGAGGCCGTCAACTTACTGAAAGCAGAGGGATAGCTGACCTGAAATACAGTTTCATCTTTATCTTTTTTATCTACAGGGGAATTGGTAATGCTCCTGGAAGCAGAGGTCTCTTTTCTATGTACAAATATATACAAGAAAAAGAAAAAACATTATGTTGCAGAATTTACATTAAAAAATTTGTAATTAACATCAACATTTTTTTATTTTTAAACGTACTTCTGACTATTTTTGGAGGATGATTCTCCTGCTCCCATTTTTTTGGTTGCCAGAGACACGGAAATTGCTGCATTAGAGTTACTCTGAGGAGAAGGAATTTGTTCTCTCAGACGTTCTTGCTGGTTTTCAGTATTTCTACTGATGTTCTTTGATTCAAGGCGGCACAGCTCCTGTATGAAACAGATAAAAGGTCAGCATAAAAGCACCAGACATCCCTTGCCAGAGGCCTTCTTTCTGATGGAAGGCTAGATGACTGACCATTTTTTCTGTAATAGTGTTTTCACTGGTATTTCATAATAAGGAATTTTTGATTTTCTGTGGCAGAAGACAGCACACTGTTAATTGGTTGAAATGTTTTGCTACACTGTAGGTCTAACCCTACTTCTCCTTAAAATAAGGAAAATGGGTCACTCTAGATGTTACCCATCACCAGTGAAAAAGTCAAAAGTGGCAAGAATTTGAGAGCAAGTACCAGCAGTATTTCCAAATCGACAAAAACGTGGCAGGGAGGGGTAACAGCAACCACCCTCACATTAATTGTCTGCTTCCCAAGCAGATGAACACAGCTCTCATTCAGGAATGTCACCACACACCACAGTTATTTATTTAGTAGGACTGACAAGTTAAAGTAGTAACAGAAGCATTCCTCAGAACACAAGGAAAAGCAAGAATATGGAACAAGGTAGAACAACAATACCTGTAAACTTTTGACATTTGTGGGTTTGATGACAGATCCATGAACCTGGAATCCTCTCCCAGCAGAGCCTTTGGTACCAGCAGACTGATCATTTGAGTCTTTGTTGAGGAGGCACAGCTTCGTGTTCTTGTTAATTTTTTTGGGAGACTTGACCTTGTCAGTTCCCACGAAGCTGGAGCTTTTTGTTTCACTGAGATCTTTGTTTTTGGGAGTGAAAGACACTACAATCCTGTTCCCAAAAACATCCTCATTCTCCATGCGCTTCCTGGCGCGCTCGGCGCTCTCCTGGTTGAGGAAGCGCAGGATGGCGCTGCTCCCGGAGATGCTCAGCACCTTCCCCCCACAGTTGTCTGACAGGCGCCGCAGGCGGTTGCTGACACTTTTGCTGTCTCTGTTTGTTGGCAGATTGTAGACATACAACAGCGTATGACAGGCCTGTTAGAAGGGAGGAAGATTTTCATTTGATTATGCCACAACACCCTCTGGTTCAAAACCAGTAGTTCTAACACTGCTTCTGGTGAGCATGCCCTCCTCCCACCACTCCCATCCTATCACCAAGTCATTCCTCTCACAGCACTCTGTTTGAAAAACTCTCATACCAAGGCGGATCCTCAAACTTCCATCTCCGATATAAAGTTATAATAGACTACAGAGTTCCTGATCAATGGATCAATACCTAATCAGTTCTCCAGATGAGAAAGCACCACTGCTAACTATCCAATAACCTACATATTCTATACAGGCATGTGAAAGCACAAGTGAGGAAGCATTTCAAGAAAAAAAAAGCTGAGTGCTGTATAAAGACACCACAACATATCCAGAGGGAGTCACCGAGGAAGGCAAAAACCCAACAGAAGGCACAATCACTCAAAAGTTAAGAATGCATCACTAAGATGTCTTAGTGCACAACTAAGTTCTTACCCAAACTTTCTGTAAGGGAAAGACAAGCATGTAAGATACATTATCTGGTAAATTATTTAGTGGGAAGAACATGCCTTTACTATTTCACTTTTTAGTTAACTGCTTTCTCATCTAGTATTTCATTGCTCCTGCCTGAAAGCAGGAAGCAAACATTCACATGGTAGTAACTGAAATACAGACAGTGGCCAAATACACAGCAGACATCACTCCCCATCATAATTAACACACACACCATTTCAGCCTGCTCTCCTCCTAAATTACAACAAAATCTGCAATTTGACACTTGGAAATGTCCGTAGCATCAAGAATTAAAATCTTTACCGGCATTTTCAGTGGTAACCTTGGTGGCAAGTCCGAAATAAATTCTTCAAAACAAATGAGTTCATGGGCGTGATGTAAGAGTGCTTCTGAAGCTTGGTTTTTATGCACCAAAATGATTCGGAAACCATGTCGATGTCTCAGGTCACTCAGCTCCAGAGCAAAGTTCACATCCGCTGGAAGGGAAACAAACCAACTAGGCAAGGAAGCACGTGAAAAACAGGACTGAAGGAAATAAAAAATATAATTGACAAAAAAGTCCCACAAACTCCACTCAACAAATTTTATTTCTCATTGGAAATTTCCAAAGAAAAAGCACCAACAGCTACAAGGCTTCTCAGACATTATTTAAATCAGCAGCTCACATTCAGTCTCAAGACAAGGGCTTCCTTTCAACAGCAGCTTGTAGCAATTCATCAGCAGGGCACTGGACTGGTACTGGGTACTTCTAGAGCAAACATTTGTTTGGCTTTATGGAAAAACCCAAGGCCAACACATGGCAATTCAATAGCTGAGTGGATTGCAGATTTAACTGTCTAATATATAATATGCTGCTGTGAGAACTAAAAACATACATTTGGCTCAGACCATAAACACAACTCCATGAGTTTTAATTTATGAGCTTCCTGCTGAAGCTAACTTTAGACAGCAGTCACACATACCTACTGACACTCAAAAAGGCATCAAACCATAACAGTGACTGAACTGAGCCAAGTTCTCATCTTACTGTCCCTGCTTTTCCTTTGCTGCCACTGACATTAAGAATTCTTCAGCAGTTCAGTTAAAGCTGGTTCCAAACACCACCCTTGGAAATCAAAATAGTGCCATATGTAAAAATACTATGGAAGAGAGGAACTGAAGCCAGCACTGTAGCTGAGCACCACAAACACTTACTTGACACAAGAACCACAGTGGCAGGTGCAGTGTGTGTATCAGCAAATCTCCTCAGACTCTGTCTGAGCTTGTCATCAGCAGCATTCTTGGCTGTGGCATTGATGTGTGCAACAGTCACCTGTGGAAATACATAGATACACTGAAGAAAAGCTTCAATATGAACTGTGCTTACTTCAATAGAATTTAAAAAAAATTAAAACACAAGCACTCACATGCACTTTTAACTTAGGTAAATTAATGCACACATGCACAGAATCAAACACATAGGGATCAAAAACTGTTCTGTGAGCACTAAACTTCAACCCTAGTTGTTCAGCAATACCTCTGGGGTGACTTCTGCTATTCTGTGTTAAGGATCACAATTCATACACCTCAAAAACACTCCAAGAAACTGTCAACCTGTTACCCTATTTGCAATTTAGAGGGTGGAAATTTCTGACATAGAAATCAGCACAAAAAGCTATTAAAAAACCACCAAGAAACAGAAGGTATTAATGGAAAATACATGTAGTGTGAAAGGTGCTCCAGACAATACCACTAATCTACAGGTGTCCTCACCAACCAGCACAGTCCTCACTAACAAAGTTAAAAAGTTAATTTCACAGAGTCATAGTTCTTTTAGGTTAATCATTTAGTCACAGATTTGAAGGATAACAAAAACTCCACCACCATATTTTACTGGATGAGATAAGGACACTCTTGTGAACACTAAAACTAAAGCTAAACCAGTTACCTACAGATAACAGAATACAGATTCACTTTTAAAAACTATCACAGCAGCAAAAATAAAAGAGATCAGCATTAGAGACCCCACCCATAAACTAAAGATGCACTAAACCCATAGAAGCAAATAAAGCTTTAATGAAGACAAATCCATCTTGGCACACTCAAAGCACACAAACTGTCAAGCAAGAACACCAAGCTGGTGCTGGCTGGATACCTGGCAGTTGTTTAGCTCTTGAATAACTTCTTTATTTTCTTTGCTGATGTCACACACACAGATGAATTCTGCCTCTCTGTGACCTTTAAAAAACTTCTCCCGGATCCTCTGCACAACTGCTATGGCTGAACGGCCGGTGGGGACTGAGCAGTTCTCAATATCCCAGAAGACTCCAATGGGGGGCAAGTTTTCCAGAACCTGGCCTGTTATTGCAACTTCTGGGGACCCTGTGCAGGTGTGAGAACACAGCTCATTTTTATCTCCAAATACCGAAAATGTTAAACTTAGCACAGTATGATCTTTGCACGTGGGAAGCCCTATGAAGAACATGCCCAGGAATGCAAGTTCAGTTTTACTTTCTTAAGGAATCCAACAAACCATCAGTCTTAAACAAAAATTTTGTCACTGTCAGATTAGGATAAAGATGCAAGACAACTCTGACTTTTGTTTTAAGCTCTCAAACAATCAAGTAATGTATTTTTAAAAAATTACCAAATGCCAGAAGAAACTGTCTGAAGTTGTGTAACATTTGGTGCTGTGTCAGTAACAGAAGCAAAACATGGAAGCTGTTCAAATTTACACTGTGGATTAGATAAGAAATCTAAACAAAACTGGATAAGATGGCCAGCACCACGATGGTGATAACAGGCAATATAGAACCCACACAAAGTATCCTACAGCTCAGGAGAGTGAGCTATAGTTTTTGCTATTGCAGGCTAAGCTGGTGTTTCAGCACTCTGAAAATCTATTTAAATTTGAACTAACATTATACAACCATTCCATCCTCACAAAACAACTTGAAAAGAAACATGAGGAACGACACAGAATCCTCACAGTTCAAAAACAAGCTACAAACTAATGACACCTGAGACTTTAAAATAAGGCACACCTGACAATCATTTGTTTGTGAATATGTTGGTTAGTAACCCAAAAGATTCACTGGAATTGCACTTGGTAAAAGACACTTGACTGGGGTGTCTCACCTTAAAAACCTTAAAATGGATGTAGTTTTAAATAACAAAAAAAACTATCAATTTCTTAGTATTCTGTGACTTTAAAGTTTGTAACTTTTATACCAGATATGATTTTGTAGTTGAAGCAGTACTAACATAGTAGAAAGACCATGCAATTGTTTTACACAAGATTTTTCTCTTAAGAACACTTGAGAAAGCTCTACAGTAATTATAAATATTACACCTTAACTGCATATGGAGTGACAATTGACACTAGACTGAAAATGCTTTTCTAATATGGCTGAAGAGAATTTCTTTATACATCACCAGAACAAAACAGCCTTCAAGTCTGCAAAATTTCTTTTCCTGGTTCTTAAAACAGTAAAAACAGTAAGAGTAAAACCAAAAATCTACGTAAACAATACAGTAAAAATTAGCTAAGTAGTCAAAACATCTAAAACCAAAGAATGAATTTTCAAAACAGAGACAAGGTATTATTTTATTGTTTAGTCTTCTATGACTTTATAGAAGTTTCCAGATAACAGTGCAATTTAAGAAAACTCTTGCTGTGCTAAAGTATCTAAAAAGAGAACATCCACTAAATGGAAGTTTCAAACAAATGTGGTTTACCATATTTCTGTGGTGATTTGCCAAGGCTGCTTGCCAGTATCAAACTCTTCTCATTTCCTGTTCCTTTGGTTCCACAGCCATTACAGATTGGGATAGGAACAGGTGCAGTCTGTGCACTTGGAGGAGGAATATTTGGCCAGATTTTAGCAGCATCAACTAGGCTGTTTCTGGTTGGCTGTGGGGACAATTTTTCAGAATACATGTTCATTTAGTAGACAATATTAACACACACTATTCCATGCTAGAAAAACTTGGTTCCCTTCTGCAACAAATGCCAGTTTAGATGTGCTCTACAAAGCTAATTAACAACAGTATGATGGCATGAAGGAAACTTCTATCCTCCTATCCCAGCATATTCAGCTTTAGATTTCCAAATGCAAGGAAAGATTCTACTAAACTCAACATATCAAGACATGCCATCTTTAAGTAGTACTAATATGTATCCTTTAAAAAAAATAACAAAAACCAGAGACCTAATATACAAAACCTGCACAGGAAGAGCAGAAGGTGTGATAATTCAAAATATATTGAATTCACCATTTAGTTAATTAAAGTGACATTCCACTTTTATATTAGAAACTTAAATTTAGAAGTTTAAGGAACAGATCTGGCAAAGTTGAGTATATTATTTCACTAGAAATTCCTAGTAATATTCAAGCACAGTTCTAACAAGTTTTGGATTTTACTAAACTGGTAGTAAAGTTTAAATTACAAATTTGGGAAGACTGAACTAAGACCTATCAAACCAAACCAAGACCAGAATATCCTTGTAGCATAAGACATACCGCCTGACTTACAAATGGCTCTTTATTGATCAGCTGCCCAAGGGTACATCTTAACTGCTGTTAGCCTTTTCTCAGAGCCCCTACCATGGAACAGTTTAATTGGAGCTGTAAAGAAGAGATGACTAGATTTGAAAGAAGTTAAAACTGCACTTGAGCACATTACAGATCCCCTTGAAATTGAACACTGTGACAGCTCTTTTGTCTTCCCATCGCACTGAATGTTCCCTGAGAAAAGAGCTCAGCTGCCACAAGGCTGCACATCTGGACAGTGCATCACCAGCTGCACCCACAGGAGCTGGTGTTTCACAAGTCAGTGACACAGCTTGGACAAGACCCACGTCCCACAGAAAGGCAGGAGAAAGGGGAGAGGGTGTACAAACCTTGCTCAGGCAGTCAGTGCAGTAGTGAGAGCCCTTCAGACACACCGGGGGCACCACGCTGAGGTGCAGAGGGTTGGCGCACAGGCGCGGCGGCAGCTCCGGCTGTGACACGTGCTCGTCCAGGTGCCCCGCGGGCCCCGCCGGGAACTCGGGACAGGGGAAATAGGCGGAGGAGGGGCAGCCCGGCAGGGCCGGGAACTGGTGCAGCTTGTGCACGTTACAGGGCTGGAAATGGAGTTTGCCACAACAGGCCAGGTGCTGACAGGAAGAGACACTGTTTTCTACGCACATGCCAGAGAACTCACTGGAAATTCCTGCCAAATTGCTTCTAGCTGGAGGGTTCTTCAGTGAAGATGCAGACTGATAAGCAAATCCTGACCCTACTTGACAAGTTATCGTCCCAGTGCTTTTTGAGTCTAATATCGTGCCAGGGTGAATCAGGCTCCCACCACCACCACCACCACAATGCATTTGTGGAGCACAAGAAGAGTCAGAGCCATGAGCACAGCAGCTTACTTTGGGGCCAGGGGAAAGCTGTAATTGCTGTGGCTGGAGAGGATGAACGTCGGGAAGCGGCACTGCTGGAAACAATTTAGAGCCAGCATGAGGAGATGAAGCACCCTTCGATTCTACAGCAGCTTTCTTGTTCTCCATGTAATCCTTCTGGAAAATGAAAGCTCAGTTACATTCAGGTACATGAATAAAACAATAATTTTACAGAGATTTTACAGAGTAAAAAGCACATCATATTTTTAGACTACCATGATTTTACATTTAAAGTGCTATCTTTATGATTACTATTACCTTACTGACTGAACATGTAAAATATTAAGAGAACCATGTCAGTTACATGTGCCAGCCCCAGGTATACTGGACTGGTATCAGTGGCATGTGGAAGCAACAAACCCAAAGAGCTATAAGCCAAACAGCAATGAATCCATAAAACAGAATCAAAAAAGCAGAAAACTGTTAGGCTAAGGCTGAGAGATCCTTATTTCTTGTAAGAACAAACACATACTGATAATAACAAAGCTTCACAACTTGCAGATAAGTAGGTACTCATATTTTAGTTTGAGTAAAGATTTTAAAATTCTATTAAAATTGTGAAAGTAATGTATTAAAAGGGTATGACTTAAAAAAACCTAGAAATTACATTGAGCAGGTAATATAGCAGGGAGCAAAGAAGGCTAAAGTTTCACAACAACTAAGTGGTTTTTGTCTACTCTGATTTGAGATAATCAAGATGTACAGAAAAAGGCACAGAGAGAAAGAGATGTTTTTTAAAATGCCAGCAGTGAAAACCAAGCAAGGTTAAAAGAAGCACAGAATAGTCAAGGTCAGCAGAGATAACCTGCACAGAACACTGCTACAAAACTTCTGAACAACTCTTATTTTCCAAATTGAATTTAATGTATTTCCTACTACACATGAATGAATAATTAATTACTCATTCCTCTGTACTTGATGCTACATCTCATGAAGAGAAACTCTGCCAAAAATCTGTCTGGAACTGATTGATATCCTGAATTGCAGATTTTATGGCAGCTTCCTTCCTAACCCTCAACACATGGAAACAGCAACATGCTCATCTGTTTCTCTTGTGTCTTCACTTAATCAGATTAAATGTGTCTGAATGAGCTGGAGCTCACTTGCTCAAGTTCCTAATTGTGTTGTGCTACTCCTTCTAATCCTCAGCCCTTTGCAACTTAAATGTATAGTTTATGTACATTACAGAAAAGGAACATATAAAGGAATGCAAACAAGGAAAAAGTAAGACACTGTGAAGAACAGTATCCATAACTGCTGTAGCTACTACGTAATAATAATTCAGAGAACCAAATGTGCCTCCAAAGCAAACAGATGAATTGGAGGCATGACCTCCCTGTGCTGCTCTTCAGCACTAACTTGGCAGAGGTCCCCAGAGGCTCCTCACACCTTTCAGGCAGCCAGCTGCACCACCCCAAACAGCTGTGGAGGGTGAAGCCTGACAGGCAAAGCAGCTTTGCCCTTCTCACCAGCACTGCTGTGAGTGCTGTGAACACAGATGAAAGCCCTAAATCCCCAGGCAGGTTTTGTACTCACCTCGGGAGCTGCTGCCTCCTCTTCCTCCCCTTCCCACGCCCCCACTGGGGTCAGGCCCCCTCCCTCTGCCCCGGGAGCCCCTCCAGCCCCTCAGGGAAGGCAGGAATTACCGTTCTTGCAGCACAAGGCAAAGCCTTCTCAGCAGCAGAAAAGCAATCAGAAAGTTTCCAGAGCCATGGCTTAGCATCATTCCCTTGTCTCTGAAGCCATCCCAACGATCTAGTGCAGAGCTGCTCCGTCCTGTTCCCTTCCATCATACAGCCAAACAAAAAGGTTCAACATCCTTTCATCCCCCCTTCCTTTCATTCTTCCCACCTGCTAAGAGGACAAAACCAAAAAAAACACGCTTTAAAGAACTTTTAAAGCAAGGCAGAGAAAAAACAGGGTGGTCTGAAGAATTCCACTACTGGTCTATCCATCTGAGCCTGCATTAATTATGTGAAATTTAATTATGCCTATGGTCAAGGATCCTTTTTAACAGAGGAATGCTCCTCCTGACCCACAGCACAGAAGAACCAGTCTGAGGAGAAACACCTTGAAATTCCATGGCATTAGCTGGAGTCACACAGCTGCTGACACACAAGAGCACCCTCAAACTTCCAGTGCACCCTCCTAGAAAGTGAATCCAGGAGGCAAGAACAGCTCAACTGCAAATATACAACAGGAGCAACTGAAGCCAGCTGGAACAACTGAGTTGTATATTCATTGTTACTCCACTGGCTGAGAAAACCTGTACAGAAGACACTTGTATTAAGCACACGGTATGAGGCATTTAAACAGTGCTTCAAACTATTAAAAGAACTTACAAATACTTGTGCTAATCCTCAAGCTGCCCCACTGCACATCAGTTTAGCTTTACAGAACCACAAAGCAGCAGAACAACCTAAGGCTCAGTACCAGAAAAACTATGGTTAGCAGTGAAGTCTCCTCACCCTGCAGCTGTGTGCTGCGTTCATCAGACTACACTCCTTCAAAGTCTTCTGTATTTAATGTTAAACACAATAATCACAGAACACATTACATAGCACTACATTTACCTCTGCATTGTTTTCAACCTCAAAAGTTTTTTTGTTTTTTTTTTT